>PVJH01003763.1:0-136398 GCA_004026705.1 Nesogale talazaci | reverse complement strand
ACAAGCTGCCCCGAGGGAGAAGATGTGGCGCTCTTCCTCCCTAAAGATGACAGTCTTGGAAACCCAAGGGGGCAGTTCCACTCTTCCCGATAGCATTGCTTTGAGTAGGACTGGCAATAGGTTTGGCTTTTATTTTCAGCAAAACAAGCAAAAATAGAGTTACCTTTTTGTACATAAAGAGAAATACAGGCTTTGCCTTCCTAGATTTCTTCCTTTATTAATTTGGATTTCCTTAATGACCAGTGCATTCACTCATGGGAGACATTTACCACAGTATTGACACTTAGTAAGCACTCAGACTTGGAGCTACAGTTACCCTTATAATACTTTTTATCAAAACTTACTCACTACCAAGCACTGATGCATGGAATAGGAAAAAGAGTTTGCTACTGACCCTGGGCTGCTGACAAGTTTCTCATATCCAGACTCTCCAAGTCCATACTGTCAATGGTGCAAAAGTCTGTTGTATTTTGGTTGCTTTCACATTTGATTATTATTTTCTTTTAAAGCATTTTGTGGTTCTTATACTTTTAATGTAAAATTTTTTTCATAAAAATTTATTTTGTAACTATTTTTAAAAGAAGTCTATTTTCCAATATCTTACTAACTATAGTTTCATAGTTGTACACTAGTTGTTGGGAATGCACTTTTTTTGGATTGTGTTCTTCCCATGGCCATTATTGCTCCCACATGGGAAGAAAATGTCTAGCTTACACAGAGTTGATCTCTTGGGACCTCGTGGACTTGGAGGTTAGGTACATATTTCTTTTTCTTGTGTTCTTTTTCTCATTTGACTATAGTACATGCTTCAGTGAGTTTTTCAGATGAGGGACATAACATGTAAATATGAGTAGTAAATACTTGCACTTCTATTATTTTGCCCTCCTTTTTATTGATGATTTAGCAGAGCGTGCATTCTAGAATGAAAATTGCTTTCTCTCAGAATTTTAAAGGTTTACGGTATTCTTAGAATCATAGACCTGCTTTAAAGTCTGAAAATAGCCGACTTTTACACCTCTTTATGTTATTCTTTCTAGTCTTGGGGTTTGAATAATTTGCAGTACGATGTATCTGGGGAGGAGCCTTTTTTTTTTTTTTTGTCTTGCTTGCTCTTTCTCAGGAAAGTCATCAGAAACCTTAGGTCTTCACTCTGGGAAATGTGATTTTATTTTATGGTAGTTGTTCCTCTTCATTTTCTGTGCTCTCTTAGGAGAGCCTCATAATCCATTCTCTTTCCAAGCTTCTCTACTGCCTTTTTTTATGTATCCTTAGTGTTTTAATTCTCTTTAGAACACTGACTGTGTGTATTCTTTCCATCTTTTTTTTCCCCTCCACAAAGCTGGGAATGGTATTTTAATTGTAAAGGAATGAAAATTAGATATCCAGAGTTCCTTTTTTTTTTTTTTTTTAAGATAAATCATTTTACCAGGGCTTCTTGACATTCTTATGCCATCATGCAGAATTTTTAAGAATTAGCAATGGCATGTTAAATACAGAATTTCTGTAAAAAGTCAGTCTGTAATTAACAATAATCTGCAAGAGTAATTTTGAAAGTTTTTAATATTTTTATTGACATATAATTCACAAGCACATAATTTATTCACTTAAACATATTTTTAAAAAGGTGTGCGCTCATCACAATTTTAGAAGATTTTTTCTTTCTTGTGCTCATTATTATTAGCCCCCACAGCTCCTCCAATTTTCCCAGTCATAACTTCAGGAAGCTACTAACTCAGTGTGATGGGTTTATTGTGCCAACTAGGCCTCCATAGGAACACTTGGACAGAGTTAATCAGGTTGAAGCTTGATTGGAGGGTAAGAGATAAAGGCTATCTAAGGCCAACACCATGTCTCCTTCTCCCTGGTGATCAGGCTGATGCTACTGCTTGAGCTAGTTCTTTGTCTCAGCCCTGTGATGAACTATATGTGGGCCAACCAACCCGGTGATCAAGTCTCCTTGCCACGCGTTGCTAGAGCTTGAGGCTCCTTCGAGACCTGCTTTGCCATACTGCTGATGGATCAATCATATTGCCGTGTGTAGTTTGCTAGAGTTTGAGACCTCATTGGGGCCTGTTTTGCTTGGTTCCAAGCAAAACACCCTGCTGTCTGCTACCCAAAGGCCAACTCTTCTGGGCCTGCCACTTTCAAAACATTTCCTTTCTACTTGAGCCCTTGGTATCAGCTCCTCATTTCCCCTTCCCCCATTCTGTCTCCCTCATGAATCTTTGATAATTTATCCATTTTAGCCTAACTACTAACACACTCTGAAAACAAGACTTACTCACATTCCTGGTCAATGGTCAATGGTCAGAGGAGATTAACTTGAGGCTTGATCCATGTGAGGCACCTGAAGGTGTATTTTGGACTTTCATTGTAATCCATGGCCTTCTGCAAACTGGGTGCTCAGAAATTAAGCTCTAATACTGTTTTCTTCTCTGGACTTGGATTTTATTTTTTACAATGCTTGGTCACAAGGCTAGTGTGCCGCTTCCATGTGAACTTAACTGACATCTCACATATTTGATGGCTGCTTTTCTTCTTTTGATGTTTCCTCCACAGTTCGTTAATTGAAAATGCAATCTTTCAATATTGCAACCCAAGATTTGATTTCTTTCCCTCCCCCGCAGTCTTTTAGCTTGATATATGCTGAGTGTGTTCTTTCTTTTTGGTATTCTAACTCTATATCCTTACATGTTTTCTTATAATACTTCACTTTGCCGCCTCAAGTTGCCCTTTGAAATTTTCTATGCAGCTCTTCTACTTAATAATTTCTTCCATTTTCTTTACTCTAAGATCAAGTGTAAGTTTCAGAGTCTCCTTTAACAACTATTTTGGCCTCCTAACATCCAGTTTGGTAAAGATTGTGCAGTGAACTATTAACCTTAAGGTCAGAAGTTCAAAGCTCCCAGCTACCCTGGGAGAAAGATGAGACTTTCTACTACTCCTATTACGATTTAGTCTTTGCAAGAATGCTTTGTTCTATTAAATTGGCATTCCATGATGCTTACCTTCCCAATATAATCACTGAAGACAAATGTGTGCATAAGCAAAAGTGGTGAAGAAAGCTGATGGTGTCTGGCTATCAAAAGATATAGCATCTAGGGTCTTAAAGGCTTGAAAGTAAACAAGCAGCCATCTAGCTCAGAAGCAACAAAGCCCTCAAAGAAGGAAGCACACCAGCCTGTCTGACCACGTGGTGTTGAAGGAATCAGGTATCAGACATCAAAAAACTAAAATTAGATCATTGTAATTGAGGGGGAGTAAACATTGGGGACCCAAAGCCCTCTGTAGGTAACAGGGCATTCCCTTACAGAAGGGTCACATGGAAGAGACGAGCCAGTTAGCATGCAGTGTAGCAATGAACAACTTGATGAAACAACTTTCCTCTAGTTCTTCAATGCTTCCTTCCTCCCACTATCATGATCCCAATTCTACTTTACAAATCCAGCTAGACCAGAGGATGTACACTGGTACAGATAGGAGCCGGAAACTTAGGGAATCCAAAACAGATATCCCTTCGGGACCAGTGGTGAGAGTGGCAATATCAGGAGTGTGAAGGGAATGTAGAGTAGAAAGTGGAAACCTATAATAAGGTTCTACATCTAATCTCCTCCTAGGATACAGACAACAGGGAAGTGGGTAAAGGAAGACATCGGACAACATAAGATATGATGAAATAATAATAATTTATGAATTATTAAGGGTTTATGAGGGAGGGGTGAGGAAAGGAAAGGGAAAATGAGGATATCAAGGGTTTAAGTAGAAAGCAAATGTTTTGAGAATGATGATGACAACAAATGTACAAATGTGCTTGGCACAATGGATGGATGTATGGCTTGTGATAAGAGATGTATGAACCCCCAATAAAATGATTTAAAAAAACAAAAAAGAGTTAATCTTGAGGGGAGGGTGTGTGTGTGGGAGGGGGTCAGTGAGAAGCCGATACCAAAGGCTCAAGTAGAACGAAAATGTTTTTAAAATGATGATGATGACAATGTGCAAATGTGCTCGACACAATGGAGGTACGTACAGATTGTGATAAGAGCTGTATGAGCCTCCAATAAAATGATTTTAAAAAATGAAGTAAGAGCAAAACAGGAGCGTTTAATATGCAAGCTCGCTTGTCATTTTTGTTCATATGCTCTCATGGTATATGCTAATCAAAATTCTAATAAACTTCTGATTTATGCAAAAAAAATGAGTAAAAAAATTTAGTCTCGGAAACGCACAGAGCTTCTCGACTGTCTCCTGTTGCATTGCTGTGAGCCATACCTGACTCAACATTAGGGAGGATTTACTTAGCATTTCTCACAGAGTATAACATCAGCAGCCACCAGCCAGAAATGCATGTGATACAGATTATAGTTTGATCTCTTTCTTTGCTGCCTATTTTATAAGTTATCTTTTGAAAGTGATGCCGTTTATACTTCTATGTATTATGTTTTCCTAGAAACATTTGACAAGCCCCTGTATTCATCATCCTTCGTTAAAGTGGCGGAGTAGGACGTGATTTCATGGTTTTGCTGCTTGGAACTCTAACGATAGAAGAAACTGATGAACACCCAGAGCCTGGGAGAAGCGCTCTTAGGAGAGCAGATGCCTAATGTGTAGCTCCCTTTCTCATCTCATTTTCTCCGGCACCCTTTGGGGTTGCTCAGCCTCCTCGTTTCCTCTTTAGGCAGCGTGTCTGCAGCAGTTGCATGCTCTCTGGCTGTGGTCATTGCCAGCTCTGCTCACTGTACATCTAGGAGGTGTGTTAGTCCGGGTAGATTAGAGGAACACATTTCATAGACATGCATATAGATATAAGGAAAAGGTTTATATACAAGAGGAACAAGACATTGAGCCCAGTCCAGTTCAAAGTCATAAGTTTGATATTAACCCATATGCCCGAAATCAGTCTATAAAGTCTCCTTCCGACTCATGAAGTCACAGGTCAGTGGGTGCAGAATTCCGGCGCTGGTGCGGGTCTCCACATGGCTCCTCGCTTCCAGGTCTCAGGGTCCATCAACAGCAGAAACAACTCATCGCTGGCAGAGGTCTCCATGTGGCCTCCCCAGCTTCAGAGGTCTGGCTCCATCAGAGAAAAGCCGTGTGGTCTCTCCGCCGGCTCCTCCAGCTTCTCGGACGCTGCCATTTTCCATGATTCATCACCTCTGAGACTAACTCCCAACAACTGGGGAAGATAGCTTCTCATCTTCACGAGGGAAATATCGTGAGATTTCCCAGAAGTCTCAGGAGAAAGCCAGGCCCACATAGAGGCCTCATTGGCTACTCAGTGATTATCTCCAGATTAACAGGGTAGACTCTATCCCTACATTTCAGTCATAAAATTAACATGAGCACATGACTGCCACAGGAGGCAAAGAACCTGTCTAGGGATCAACTTTTATAAAAATGAAATAAGTACATAGTTTAGAGGTAAATGAGACTGCAGAGATATGTTAGAAAAAATTTTTTAGTACTTCCTTGTAGCAATGGCCCTATCCGCTTAACTGTTATGCAGAGTTTGTGGAACTGAGGAGAACTGCTGAGAACAAAAAGGTATTCCTCACTTCTTTTAGTTGAGTAAACTTTTTTTTAAATAGACCAAGGTTCTTTAGAATAATTGCCACAATTTCATAGTCACATTCTAGCTTTGCTAATCATTCTGATGAGCTTGTTGATACCAGGAGGGGAAGGGCAAGGTAGGGGGAGGAAGGCGGACCCAACCACAATGATCTACACATAATCCCTTCTTGGGGGACTGACAACAGAAAAGTGGGTGAAAGGAGACATCGATCAGTGTAAGACATGAAAGAAATAGTAATTTATAAATTTTTAAGGCTTTGTGAGGGAAGGTCAGGGAGGGAGGGGGAAAATGAGGAGCTGATACCAAGGACTCAAGTAGAAAAAAAATGCTTTGAAAGTGATGGGGGGAGTTGGTAAGTGGGGATTGGGGGAAGGGGTGGTGTGATAAAAAAATGATGAGGGCAACAAATGTGCAAATGTGCTTGACACAATGCATGTATGTATGGATTATATTAAGAGCTGCATGAGCCCCCCCAAAATGATTTTAAAAAATTATTCTGATGATGCACATTGGCAGTACATATACTAAAAAAAATCATTCTGGTGACTAATAAATGCCAGTGTCTATGCATGACTACTAAGAGAAATTTAAAGAAATTATCTTTATTTCAGGATTCCCAGTGGCTTGTAACCATCGTGGGTTCCAGGGTGGGCTGCTAACAACATGGTCAGCAGATTGAACCTACCAGGTGTTCCCCAAGAGACAAAGATAAGGTTCTTTGCTCCAGTAAAGAGAGGAGGAACCCTGGGAACCTATTTTGGCCTATTCAATTGGGTCGCTATGAGTTAGTATTAATTCAGTGGAAGTGGGTCTGATGATCTTCATTTATTACTTCGAAACATTAAACTTATTTTGAAACGTACTGTTAAGTACAAAGACGTAAGAGATCACATTTTTAACCAGTGGCCAAAAGTCGAAACCACATTGTGGCTTAGCAAAGGGAAATCCATAACTTGAAGGTAGCTTTCAACTGCGTATATAGAAGTTCAAGCTAATAAGAGGTTATGTGCTGGAAAAGAGTGTGTGTAGCTGCAGCTCTGCGTTCAAGCTCGAACAAGAGGGTAGGGCACGGGGCTGAGGGTGGGCATGGGGGCGCAGCAGCCCACTCTGTTCTGACTTTAGCCTGCATTAGGGACTTGGAACTGTTTCTCAGGAGAGCTTCCGCAGTGTTAGCCATAGAGGCAAGACTATCTGGAGACATTACCAGACTCTTGACAGTTTCTCCTGAAGATTTTGTTTCTCTGGTATACTCCGAATGGGTTGCTCCATGTCGAAGTCGCTTCCATTTGCCAGGGGAGAGAGCAGAACATGTGTGCTGCTCACTCTCATCATCTCTAGAGGATGTCTGTATTATCACACTTCTCCAGTGAGTTGTCCACAAGAGACACTACTTAATTTCCCCAGGAGTGACTACTCAATCCAGTGTAGTGTGAAGTTAATGTAATAAATGATGTCTGCCTCCAGAGCCTATGTGCCTTCCCTTCCCTTCCACTGCCTGTGCGAGTCTTAAGTGATCAGAGGAGTATGAAACTTCCTCTCATTTTCAATGAAGAAAAGGTAGTCTTAATGTTCTGTCTACACACTTAAATACATAGATTTTTTTTATCAGTTGCTCTTCCTGAAGCTCGTTCTTTAGTGGAGTAAGGAATGAATGTCACATGGAAATGATGCATATTTCATAATTTCATCAATCATCAGATATTGACTATATCCTGAATACCAGACCTTATACTAGGTAATGTAGAAGATACTTGTGTTAATCCAGGTAGACTAGAGAAAGAAATTCATAGACATGCATATGGATATAAGGGAAAGGTTTATGTACAAGAGGAATGGAACATTGAGAAAGCATCCCAACCCAGTTCCGTCCAGTCATAAATCCTATATTAGCCCATATGTCCAATACCCATCTATAAAGTCTCCTTCTGACTTATGAAGCACATGTGATGACACCAGGACAATCACAGGCAAGTGGGTGCAGATTCTCGTGTGTCTGGTGGCAGTAGAAACATCTCAACGCTTACAGGAGTGTCCTCGTGGCCTCCCAAGCATCTCAGCGCTGGCAGGAGTCTCCACATGGCTTCTCCAGCCCTAGAGGTTTGGCTCCATCAGGGCAAGCCCATGTGGCCTCTCCTCCGGCTCCTCCATTCTCCAGGAATCAGAATCTATCAGCTTGCTGTCATCTCGTCTTGTCAGCAATCCGTCTCCAGGAGAGAGTGAGTCAAGTCTATCTTTTCCAATTGGGAAAATAACACGAGACTTCTCAGAATTCTAAGGAGAAAACCATTCCCGCACAGAGATCTCATTTGTTATCTCCAGATTGGCAGGCTAGACTCTACCCCTAGATTCCCAATCATGACATTGACATCAAGTACATGACTGCCACAATATTTTAGAGATATATATATTTTTTTACTCAACTCAAGAATGTTATCTCTGGATGAGTTTTCCCACCTCATGTGGTCATTGTGTGTATTTAGAAACTTGAGGTATGAAAACAGCTTCTCTGAGGTTGCACAGTTGGCTAGAAGTAGGGTCAACTGGTGCTTATCAAGCCGATCCCAGTGGAAGCAAGGAGCTGAGTCAAACTAGGTAATTTGAAACGAGTTTAAGACAGGACTTTTATTAAGTCCTAGTCTGGATTTAAGGAAACTAACAGAGTATTTAAGGAAACTAGCGAAAGGACTCCTAGTCTTAGCTTATTACACACTGAGCTGCTAACCACAAGGAAAGCAGTTCGAAACCACCAGACACTCCACAGAGGAGAAAGATGAGGCTTTTACTCCTGTAAAGAGCTACAGTCTCAGAAACCCACAGGGGCAGTTCTTTGAGTCACAGTGGACTCAATGGCATGGAGAAGGTTTGAGTACTGGCTACAGTAGAACTCCGAGCTTAGTCATAGTGGGAAGCCATTGTCATCCATAAACCTGCAAAGCCCAGAACGGGAGCTGTGACTTTTGGTAGAGGGACACAATCATCATGGTGGCCTAAAAGTAAGGAAGCATGCAGAATCAATACTACAGCTTCACCTCCCTACCCCCCCTACCCCCCACCCATGTCCAATATCCTGTTAGCACTTCCTTTTGGCAAACTCAGCAGAAGTTAAGGGTGGCCCGTGCTATAGTCCACATGGGTAAGATGTGTGGGACCGGAAGCAGAGGCGTGCAGGGACAATGGGTTTGGAGTAGCAGGTGAAAGATGCACATCACATAGTTCCCCTTGAGAAGACTTAAAACCTGAAGGGATTCATGAATCTTTCTCATACCAAGTATTCAAATACTAGGACAGGATTTTAATATTAATCAGCTGTTGGAATTGGGTCTTTGACATAAAGAATATCAAACACAAGTGCTGATTTCTGTGATTCCAGGATTTCTTAAGTTTCTAGCTTAGACGAGCAGATACTGTATTTAGAGACACAAAATTATGAACTGAAGTGTCTGTAACCTAAAAACCTATAGATACTTATGTACACAAAATTCACAGCATTTTTTGTCCTATCCCCAACATATCAGCGAGGGCTCAAGAGCGTGTCTCACGGGTGTTTAAAAACATGTCTGTAAGCAGTCTCTGGCTCATTTCCTGTTATATTCTGGCTCTTGTCCAACTGCTGTGCTCTGAAAGGGAAAAAAAAATTCCTCCCATGCAGCTCCCTTCATGGTGAGATTCTCTGTCTGAACCATTTATAGGCACCAGGGACAGGGAGTGTGTATCAAGGGCTACTCTCAGGAGGAGTGCACTTAAGGGTCAAGGTTCTGTTCAGCAGCTGTCTAGCTATTTCTATGACCAGGGTGAAAATTCATCCTTGTTCTGGGTGCAGAGCAACAATGGACCCCGAAACACTACTCCACATCCTGTGCAGTGGGTGACTGTCAGAAGGGAGGGCTAAGGCTGAGACCTGAGTTGTCTAGTGATGTCATTCCCTCCACTCTGAAATGACTATCTTGGTTTCCTGGGGAGGCTGTAAGAAAATGCCATGAGCTGGATGGCTGAGAAAGAGAAGCGGATTATCTTCATTTGGGAGGGTAGAAGTCCAAGTTAGAGTGATGGCTGTGCTGATTCCTTCTCCATGAAAATTGGTTCCTTGCCTGACTCCTCACTTCTGGTCATTCCAAGTGACCTTTGGCATTCCTGGACTTGTGGATCAGTCCACACTCTGCCTCTTTCTTCATAGCCACCGTCCTCTGTCCCCGTAAGTCTTCTCTCTCTCTTTTATTTTAAAGCAAGAATGGCAGTCATGTGGGACTAGGACCCAGCCCATTCAATGGGAGGTCCCTGGGCTGTTTGTGCTTGGGTAGTAACTAAGGGGTTAGCAATTCAAATCTACCCAGCAGTGCTGTGGAAGAAAGACCTGGTGATTTGTTTCTGTAAAGATTAGAGCCCAGACAGCCCCAGGGAGCAGTCTTCTCAGTAACTCACGGAACCACTGTGAGTCGGAATTTACTCGCTGGCAATGAATTTGTTTTGCTTTTTAACATTTTAGTATGACTCCATGTTCACCTATCATATAGCCATCTTCTAAAAACCTCTTCCCAAACAAAGTTGCATCCACAGGTTCCTGGGCTAGGACATGAGCACATCTCTTTGGAAGACGCAGTTCCAAAGGGTGAAAAAAATGGCCATGGGTGTGTAGGGAAAAACCATCCTGATGGAGGCCAGGAGAGGGAAGCAGCGTCTCACTCTCACATTGTACATTGCCTCAGGAGAGTTTTCTAAGTGCTGGTTAATCAGGTGGTTTGTCAACAACCTTTCTGGTCTTCTTCAGTGGGGTGTGGGTAGCTGAGAGATGTAAACACTACTTGGATCCAAACAAGGCGGGATCCAGCCTAGGAAAGGAGTCTGAATGAAAAATTGGGGAGTGAGTCCTGTGGGAGCTGTGCAAGATGATGTGCAGCTGTGCAGCTGATGCGGCTGTGCCTGACTTCAAGAGAGTCGCAGGTGCTGTCTGACAGTATGGTGACCTGTATATCCCAAAGCATTCTGACGCATAGCGATCCACCAGGCTCGAGGAGCATGGTCCCCTAGGGTACTGAGGCTGTCAATCTTTACAGAAGCCAACTCCCACATCCTTCTCTCTCAGAGTGGCTGTTGGGTTTGAACTGCTGACTTGAGATTGGCAGCCCGATGCGTAGCCTACTGTTCATCTGAGCTCCATTCATACATATATAATGATCCACATCTCATGTTCACAAAGGCTCCATTTTGTTATTGTTGTTATCTGCCATCAAGTCGACACCCCAATCAGTCACCCGTTGCCTGCACAACAGAATGAGGTGCTTCACCAACCCGTGTCATCCCCACAACTCTGGATTGGAAGCTTGGAATCCAGGGGCTTTCATGAACTGATGCTTGGAAGTAGATCATCAGGCCTCTCTTCCTTGTCCATCTTCATCTGGAAGAGCCACTCAAACCTCTTCACCAACACGGTGACCCGTGAAGTCCCTGCTGGCAGACAGGTGTCAATGGCACGTGATATATTTTGACCAGGAGTTTCTGCATGGAGGCCACTAGTGTTGCCCTCCCCCATGCTGTGGTTTCTAGACAACGAAACAGAATGCTGCTAGGTCCTGCACCCCACCTCCCCTTGTAGAGAAGAGACAGTGGCCCTGAGAGGGAATTGGTGGCTTGGAGTCTCACTTGGGTCACTGAGAAAGTGAGGCGAGAACAGCCCCACCCCCAGCGCAACCCCCCTTTCTCTTCCAGCCTCAGGAGCAACGCAGGGTAGAAGGGGCACCCATTTCTCATGGGGACACAGAGGAGGAGGGTGCCTGACCTCTTTGGTCCAGCCTCACACACACTGGTGTTCTTTACAGGCTCCTTACATCAAAATCCTGCACCTCAGATTGTCTG
This sequence comes from Nesogale talazaci, assembly GCA_004026705.1. Lineage (NCBI taxonomy): Eukaryota > Metazoa > Chordata > Mammalia > Afrosoricida > Tenrecidae > Nesogale > Nesogale talazaci. The sequence continues at coordinate 124,976 of PVJH01003763.1, read as the reverse complement.
TGACTGCACGCGAATCCTAGCATGTTTGAGTGTTTCCATTTATTTGACACAGACCTAAATACCAGGTTCCCTAGAATACTGTAAATGTCACCAGCACCTCTGATGGACCTACAATGGCGGCAAAATATTTTAAGTGGATTTTTTTTTTCAAAGTAAGTAACAGAGAGAGAGAGAAAGAAGAAAAGAGAATGGAAGCCAAACATCAAACCTGATGCAACAGGATCAGGAGGTCAGAGTGCACGGGCACAAGGGCTAAAAGCAAGCTCCAGCTGCCGGTAGCTTTAGCAGTCATGCCCCACCTGGTGGAGGCGGGGGTGGTGCCTCCGGTGTGAGGAGAAGCCGGTCACACTGATGAGGCAGCACTTTGCAAATAGAAGGTGCCACAGAAAGTGCTCGGTGCAGGCTAATTTTAGCTCAGCTGCTTCGTTTCGGGCGCTCTCATCTGGGCATCTTTCTGAGGAAAGGCTCTGAGGTCAGAGGCAAGTGGCTCTTCCTGTACAACCATCGCAGCCCAAATGCAATGGATGCGCTTCACCCATTTCCGTGTTTGAATTCATTTTTACCAGTCCACGGACTTCTGAGAGTTAAAACAGCCAGTGGTCTGTTTACCTGACTAGGTACCTTAATAATGGTATGGCCCCTTCAGGCTCAAGCTAATGCTCCTTAATTCTTGCAATTTGCACCGTGAGCCAGTGCCGAGAGAACCTCATGCCTGCTACAAAATTAAAAAAGCTTAAAGGCTGTACAAAAGCCTTCCATCGTAGCCTCCAGGAGGGTTGTACACGTGGGCTTGTGGTTACTAATGGGAATTATTATTGTGACTTCAGGCCTACCCACAGCTATTGCTGTGACTCAAGAACAAATGATGACAGAACTAGTCCTCGAGCTCTGGTGAGGTGTGAGATTCTTCCCGCGCCTGCTAAGCACAACTGAGCAAGCTGTGCCCTGTGCAGCCTGTACAGGTTTAACCAGCAACACCATCCCAGCCCTCCCTTTCTCATAGGGAATTCTCCCAGCCCCATGGCCAAATCCACCTTTGGACATGTTATCAGGAGAGATCAGTCTTTTGCAAGGCTATCGTGCCTGGTTGAGGGCATCAAAAAAGAGGAAGAGCCTTAGCAGAATGGACTGACTCAGGGACTGCTTGAATGTAGCAATTCTCAGACTGGCCTGGACCAAGCAGTGTTTCCTTCTGCTGAACTTGGGGTCTCTATGAATCAGAACTGACTAGCTGTGTTTTTTTCATAAATGTAAATACAAGTTTGTGTCACATAATGTCACTTAGGGCAACAGCTGACTGCATAGACTCATTTCTCCATGGTCCCTTAAGATTTTTTGGCTACACTTACCTGGCAGGGGAGATAGCATGATCATGAAGGGACTTATCCATTGCACTTCAGATGTGCTGACCTCTGCGATTTCCCCAAGGGGGAAAAATAAAGATTTTTTTTTTTTTATATAACAGAAAGCACCTCTCATTTTTGTCTTATTATTTCCTGGTTTTAAAGATCCCAAACCCAGACTTTTGCAGAATTGGATCATAGATGGGATACCCCTGGGTGAGCAGAGGGCATGACACTGGACAGAGGCTTCTGGACTTTGTCTGGTGGGCAGGGAGCAGCAGCAGCAGCTGTAGTGGCTATAGGGCTCCTGAAGCAGTAATCTGGGCGCAGGGAACCACCCTCCCTGACTGCTCCATGCTCTTGTTGTGTTCCTGCCCCTGTCTCTATTCTCTCAGCAGCTGCAGGAGGTGCGATGCTCAGCAGAAATGGAGAAACTTGGAAGTGGGATCTTCTGAGATTTCAATGTGGTGTTTGCACAACATGCAAATCACATAAGGCCCTATTTCTCAGAATGCATCTTAGGGGTGTAAAAACATTTCTTCTTGTATGAAATGCGTCTGGCAATAGACGAGTTGTGTGTTTAGCACTGGTAACCAGTGAAATAAGATGTTCACAGCCTATGGCATTTTATGTTTTACATATTACATTGTGTTTATAAATCCATACATTTGGAATCCACAGAACAAAATGAGTAGACAAGAGTGGCCAACTTTTATAGGTTTGATTTGGAAGCAAAATGATGTGAGAGACTGTGATTGTCATTATTGTAAGGACTTCTGTTGATTCATTATTTTTTATAAACCAAGTAGCAGGATGAAATAAGGACTCTTTTCAGAAATGATTTCACATTACAAACCCAAATTCACCAAATTCACTCTGAAGGCAGTTCATAAGAGATGCAAGAGCCCCCAATAAAATGATTTATTTAAAAAAATGCTTTCATTGCTTCCTTTTCTTTTTTTCCCAGTGATTTTATTGAAATCAAACGCATCTGTATACATGTTGCCATACTCACTCCCAAATATTTTCCACTTGAGCTCCCGGTGCAAGCTCCTCGTTTCCCTCACCTCCCTTTCTTTTAAGAATCATTCCATTGGGCTCACACAATCCCCACCATGATCCACACATACATCAATTGCATGCGGGTCACACCCGCGCACCTGCCGCCACCATCACCCTCAAAACATCCCCCCTCCACCCAGACCCCCAGCACCAGCTCCCCACATCCCCCCCCACGAATCCTCACCAATCCACAAATTGTCATTACTTCTTCATACTGTACACTGTCCAATGTGTTCCCTCATCCAACTCCCCACTATCCATGCCCCAGAGAAGAGGCCATATGCACATCCCTGAAATTGGCTCCCCACTTCCACTCCACTATCCCTCCACACACACACACACACACACACACACAACACCCCAGCACCACCACTGCTACCACTAGTTCTGAGGGATCATCTATCCAAAATTCCCCATATTTCTGACTCCAGTGTATATCCCCTGGTCCAGCCGGACTTGTCCAGTAGAACTGGGATCATGATAGTGGGTGGGAGGAAGCATGAGAATTAAAGGAAAGCTGCATACCTCATCACTACTAAACTGCACCCTAATTGGCTCATCTCCCTATAACCCCTCTGCAAGAGGATGTCGCTTTACCTATTCATGGGCTCTGGGTCCCCAATGTGTACTCCCCCTCATTTATAGTGATAAAATTTCAATTCTTTGATGCCTGGCACCAGTTCCCTTCAACACCTCGTGGTCACACAGCCTGGTGTGCTTCTTACATGTGGACTTTGTTGCTTCTGAGATGGATGGCCGCTTGTTTGCTCAAGCCGTTAAGACCCTAGATGCGATATCTTTTGATAGCTGGGCACCATCAGTTTTCTTCACCACATTTGCTTATGCACACATTTGTTGTCAGCGATCATATCAGGAAAGTAAGCACGCAATGTTATGCTTTTTAGTTCTTGAACATTGCTTCCTTTTCTAAGTACTTTCTCTCTGAGAAGACTTAATTCAGAAGTAAAAATCCCTCCTCATTCCAGATTGCCAGTGATGGGTTGGTATTTTTGCACAGGTTTTCAATGTAAAATAAGTACTTTTAGTGTGTTTTTATTGAGTGTTGTGTTCAGCTGGGTTCTATGGAGTCAAAACCAATGACACCTATACACATATGCGCGCACGCATACTGAAAGAGAGACAGAAACACACACACAGAGACCAAGTCAGAGAGATTGATAGGAAGAAAGTGAATCACACAGTCATAAAAGCAAACAAGTCCAGCTGATTCCCTGCAGATTCCGGGTGGGCCAGATGTTAAACTGGAGGCTTCTCCCGATCCGGGTAACTTCAGGGGCTGATGAATCCAAGATCCGCAGGTCAGGATTGAGACTGGACAGATGAATGAATCAAAGGTTGGTAGGTCGAATGTTAGCTTAGATATCAGGCCACTCATGGCTCCAGAGCTCAGCAGGCAATGTGATGAGCCGGTTGGTTCAAGTTCAAAGAACTGGAGCCTGATGAGCTAACTGCTGGATGCAGACCTAGCAAAAAGCAGCAAGCTCTGCTACGTGTCTACGTGTACAGGAACTAGGCCACATACCCAAGGAAACGTCCTTGCAATTGCATCATGGCTGTAGGGGACCTGAGTAAGGGAGTTGCATTCCACCCTCATCAGGCAATTGATTATCTGCTTACACCATATACTACCATGCAGTTGATTACGTTGTGTTACGTCACACCATGGAGCATCGCTGGTCTTAACTGCCAAACCACTGGAATCCTGTCCCAGTCAAGTGGACACAAAACCGAGCTATTATAGTTACTCACTTCTGATTTATACCAACCCTCCAGAAAGAGTAGAAGTGCTTCATGGGGGTTTCCTAGGCTGTCTTCTTTATGGGAGCAGATCGCTGGTTGCTTTTTCCTCAGTTGTTATTGTTCGATGCCTCAAGTCATTTCCAACTTGTAGCAATCTTGTGAAAAATAGAACGAAGCTCTCCCTGGGCCTGCGTCCCCCTCACCGTTGTTCTTCAGTGCGAGCCCATTGCTGCAGTTGCAGGGTCAATCCCTCTTGTTGAGGGCCTCCCTCTTCTTCACCGTCCCTCCTCTTTACCGAGGGGGTGTCCTTCTCCAGGGACAACATTAATAGATACCTATTGTCCATCAAGTAGACCGTATTTCTTCTTCATTTCTGACAGCAAACTGCAGCAGTCGCTTCAGCTCTCTTGCCTCTTTCTGCTTCTCAATTTCTGACAGCTTTTCTTTCCATTTTAATTTGTCAAAATCGAGAAGATTTACAGCCTTCTCCCCACACACATCTGCTGTGTTTTATGGAAGGCATTGGAATATCAGTGTAGGCCTACTTATAATTCCCTTTCTCTTTGAAAGTTCTTTGCTTTTCCCTAACTCTTACATGAAGCTTCAGAGCCTGCCTTTTGTGTCACGTGGTGTCTGACTGCTGGCAACTTCACAGGCTTCAGAGTGAAAATGCTCCAGAGAGCTTCCTTGGCCATGATCTTTCTAGAAGCAGATCACCAGGACTTTGCTCTGTGGAGCTCTTGGGGGATTCACACTGCCAATCTTTAGATGCAAAGACAGCAATCCCAGTAGTCGAGCACTACCCAGGAGCGTCTTTCCTTCAAAAGCAGCGATTCATAGGACTGAATACATTATTACTCTTTTCTTTACCTATTCCTAGTCCCCACCCCACTTCTTGAATTCTTTATTCAGAGGCTTTTGCTTGTTGATTTGTAAAAATTTTAAACTGGCTTCATGCTGGAAGAGGCACATGGATAGTGTGTTTTCTGAGTCCTTGCCTCCTGAAGATGCCTTTTCTCTTGTGAGGTGGTGGGATGTGGTGTTCTGGGACTGGCGTCTCTTATGAGTCCCATGAGGTCTACAGGGTGCTTGTCATTGGCTACTGTTTTTTTGCATCCACCTGTTCCATGCCAGAGTACATTTAGGATGATTGCTCAGCTTGCTAAGCTTTTTCTGAGGTGTCGATGTGCCTCATTTTCCCTGAAACTATTCTTTGGTTCATGGGCTTTTTCTGGCCCTTCACAACGTGAGTGACAACTGATATTCATTGCAGAATGAAACATGGCCGGGCCCTGTGCCGTCCTCACATGTGCTCTGATGCTTGAGCCCCTTGTTGCAGTCCCTGTGTCACTTTATCTTGTGGAGGGCCTTCCTCTTTTTCACTACCCCTCTACTTTACCAAGTATGGTGTCCTTTGGGCAACTGGCCTCGGTCGACATGTCCAACGTATATGAGAAGAAGTCTCACCATCTTTACCTCCAAGGAGCATTCATTGTGACTATACTTCTTCTGAGACAGATCTTTTGGGCAGTCCATGATACTTTCAGTATTCTTTATCAGTGCCTTAATACACATGTATCAATTCTTCTTCGGTCTTCCTTATTCAATGCTCAACTTTCACAGGCATATGAGGCAATTTAAAATACCCCGGCTTGGATCAGGCACACCTTAGTTCACAAAGTACCATCCTTGCTTTTTTTGATACTCTAAAGAGGTATTGTATAGCAGATTTGCTCAATGCAACATGTCTTTTGATCTCTTGACTGGTGATTGTGGATCTAAGAAAGACAAAAATCCTTGAGAGCTTCATTCTTTTCTCGATTATTCATGATATTAACTATTGGTCCAGTCGTGAAGATTTCGGTTTTCTCAAGGTGGCATGCTTTACATCTTCTTATATTTCATTGGCTAGAACAATACCAGGATGGGGCATTGACAGGACCCCTCCCTTGGAAGGGACACTGTAGAGCAAGAATGGTCTCTTGATGATGAATAATAATTACCTCCTAAGAGCCCCCCTCCTCCTAACATACCCCTCCTCTATCACACTCCTTGAAATGTTTGTGTTTGGACCAGTGTAGAGTGATTGAAAAGCTGGAGAAAAGCAACCCTCCCTCAGAGATGGTTTAGATTATGGACTGTGTTAAGGGATTTCACTAGTAAAGGGAGTTTTTAAGTTCTGAGTTTTCTAATTTGGGATAGGTGGACATTAAATTTTGTTGTGGGCATCTGATTATTTGGGACAGGACTTCTCCTTCCTTTAGCCTTCACCAGTTATTTTTCTGTCTACTGTGGGAGCTGCCAGAACTGTGCATGGGCATAGGTGTAGTTTCTCATGCCTTTCACTGTGACTTCACTGACTCCACTCTGTACCCTTAACCCCTTGCAACTCTGCACTTGGGTTCTACTTTGTCCTCTCTTGGGGCCCCGTCTTTCCCCTGGTTTTTGTTGTGGTCAGCACTGATTGGCTTTTCCTTGAAAACAATTCCAGGAATGTCTTTTAAGTTCCTGATGGTACTAGTGTTCATCTTTGTTCTGAAGGTGCGTGGCACAGTCTAGGTATGTATGGATTGTGATAAGTGATGTATGAGCCCCCAATAAAGTGATGTCATAAATAAATAAATAAAAACTGATTGAAATCTTATCTCAGTGGGATATGAGGACAGAAAAGGGTTGATCATTTGAGCTCAGTTACCCATGTAGAACTGAAACCAACAGTGTTTTAAAGTGAAGGCATCATTGTTTCTCAAAGGCAAAGACTGAAGAGGTGGGAGAGAAGAAATATGTTACATCCAGTGGAACTTTCTACCAAGAGCAACTTTTCCTGAAAAATACGGTGTTGTTTCTTAAGAGTGCACATGGATGGTAGGTGGTCGGTAGGCAAGTGGCTTGTGAAACCCATTGCCATTGAGTCAATTCTGACTCACAGAGACTCTTGAGGACAGAGTACACCGGGTCCTGTGGGTTTATAAGAACAGAAAGCCTCATCTTTCTCCCTGAAGCTGTGATGCGTTTGAACGACTGACCTTGCAGTTAGCAGCCCAGTGTTTCCCTCGCTCCCCCACCATCACTCCTAAGTGACTTGTGGGAGAAGAACAAATATATATCTGAGCAGAAATACCAGTTTCTGCTGATCACAGACTGTTGGTGGGTGTTGCTGGTGAATAGTTGTAACTGATTGCTAATTTCCCCTTTTACTAACATGAATCCTAAGAAGTTTGGGGTGTGTCTGTCATGTTTCTCAGTGTCTATCTAGAGCCTAGCACAGTACTTGACATGACATGGGCAGATGGAAAACTGGTTGAAATAATGCAAATGTTAAACATGGGAGGACCCATTGGGCCTCATGAGAAAGTCCATCACAGTAGAGGCACGTAGCAAGCACTGTCCTATCAAACAAGGAATTTCCAACCTCACCAGTACAGGAATTGATTCAGGATGGTTCCTCCTACATCCTGTTCCTACTGTGGGATGCATCGAAGTCTATTGGGGGTTGGGTTGCGTCTTGAAAATTGGGTATCCAGCCACTGAATGCTGCTCTACCATGGGGTTCAAAGACCCATGTAGGGGATGCTGCCATTACTAAAACTCCATGATCACTTATCACTTCAGAGCATATATGCCAATTCACTCAAACAGCTGGCTAGCCCCCACGTTTATTCACATGTGGGCATATTCTCACTGTGAAGTTAATTTGGTAGAAATGCCAAGGATTTAAAATTCCTTGAGAGCTGCCCCTCCTTCCCCACATCAATGACTGAAGGGAGTGTACATGTATATGATTCAGGTCCTGAGATAGTTAAGGTGTGTCGTGCCAACCTGACTGATAAACATGTGGGATTAACTGAAGAGCGGAGAGCTAAATGGTTTGGTGAACTTTGCCTCTTTAGTTCTTGGGGCTCTTGCTTTCTGATGGTTGGACCAGGGTGCAGCTGCCTCCGCCTGCTCCCTGCCTCAGCCGGCAAAGCTCACTTCCTACAGAACATTCCCAATGAGAAGCTACATCCATCTACCCCGAGGCAGCCCTGGCTGCTCGAACAGCCGCATGGAGATCCCTGCCAGCTCTGAGAAGCTGACACACTCACTGATTCCGCTTTCCTCCTGCATCAGCGCCATTGTGTATGTTTTGTGAGATGGAAGAGGACTTTGTGGTTTGGTGTCAGACATGTGGGCTAGCGCGGGACTCGTGGGCCTGGACAGCACTACGTTGGAATGCTTTCTTGATGTACGCTTCTCTTTGTATGAAACTCTCTCTTGTGCAGATGGGTTTCGTTGGATTTTCCCCCCTGGTTTAGTCTGGCGGACCCAGACTAACACGGGTCCCCTGTCCTTGGGCAGGATAACTCAAAGGTTTATGGGGCATCTCCAGGAGGCTGAAGCTCTAGTCTCCCACTGTGGTAATTGACTTGACCATCACGTTCTCTATTCTAAATGCTTCCCCAGCTCAACTTCCCATTCCCGGCCAGTGCTTCCAGCACGTCATAAATTGACCACTTACTGTTGACTGCTCGTGTCAGGGACCACTTCCAGGGATGCTCAAAGTGTGCCACTCCGCTCAGGGTCACAGGATGGGGCTGCTGAGTGCTGCAAAATCTACTAGGAGCTTAAGGTTCCCTGGTCTTAGACTTTCAAGGGTTAGGAGCACTATCAAGGGGGTTGGGGAAATTTGAGATGGATAAGGATGGTAGTTGAATAGCATGATGACCACGCTTAATGGCAATGAATTACACTTGTGGAGACTGTTGAAATGGAAAATGTCTCACCCCATTCATGCAAATCTAAGCTGTAAAATCAAATAACAAAAATAGAATATAAGCACTTACTCTCCAGGTGATACAAAAGATTAATGTGCTCATTTGCTAACCAGAAGGTTGGAGGTTTGTGTCCACGAGAGGCAGCTTAGAAGAAAAGCCTGGTGATCTGCTTCTTTAAAAAGTCAAGCATTGTCGGAGTGGAGATCCAAAGCCCAACTGTAGACAGTTGGAAATCCCCTCACAGAAAGGTCACAAGGAAAGAACGAGACAGCCATGTTGTAGCAAAGCAAAACATAAGCGTTCCTCTAATTCAGTGGTTCTCAACCTTCCTAATGCTGAGATCCTTTCATGCAGTTCCTCTCATTGTCATGACCCCCAACCATAAAATTATTTTTGTTGCTATTTTATAACTGCCATTTTGCTACTGTTATGAATTGGGCAACCCCTGTGAAAGGCTTGGTCAATCCCCAAAGGAGTCGTGACCCACAGGTTGTGAACCGCTGCTCTAGTTCTTGAATGCTTCCGCCTCCCCACGAACACGACCCCACTTCCACCTTACAAATCTGGCTAGACTGGAGCACACGTATACTGGTACAGACAGGAACTCTTGACAAATGGAGGACAGTTAAACCCCTCAGGAAGAGCAATGGAATACTGTGAGGGTAAGGGGAAGGTGTGGGGAGAAGGGGGGGGAAAGGGGAACTGACTCCCATGACACACTCTCCCCCCCACCCCCAGGTGGCTAAGTAACAATAACATGCATGAAGGGATGCAGCAGTCAGTGTAAGATATAAAAATAATAGTAATTTATATAATTTATCAGGGGTCCATGAGGGTGAGAGGAGGGGAGGGAAAAAAATAGTTGCTGCTACCAGGGGCTCAAACGTACAGAAACTATTTTGAAAATGATGAAGGCAACATATGCACAAGTGTGCCTGATACAATTGATGTGTGGGTTGTTATAAGAGCTGCAAGAACCCCTGATAAAATGATGTATGTATAATTTTTTAAAAAATCAACCATGAAAAATCCCACAAGTCCACACCCAGGGTCACCGGGAGTTGGCATTCACTAGATGGCAACTGGTTCCTGGTGGACTGGTTTTTATAAAGCTGTTATGTAAGCCATTTCCAAATAGCTCTGAGATGATGGAGTCATTTTTAAGGACAGTTGTCCTAGTCACATATTGTCAGGGATTCACGCTGCCTGCAGGATAGATAGGGTCTTGCTTCGCTCATCCACCTGGATTTCGTGTACTGCATCTCTTGCTAGAGAAGGAAGCGCTGGAAGCTCAGTGGTTCTGTACCCTGCTGATACGTGAAAGGTGAGTGGTCTGAACCCACCAGCCACTCCACAGGAGAAGGATGAGGCAATCTGCCTCCCAAAGACTCATAGCCTTGGGAACCACGCTATGGCGGAGTTCTGCCCTCTCCAATGGGGTTGCGATCAGTCTGATTTGACTCTATGCCAATGGGATTCTTCTTACTCTAAAAGGATGCGGATCCTTCTAAACATAGCCTATGGACTACCCCCTCTGCTCTTCGGCTCGCGAGCTCCGTGGCTTATCTCTGAATCATCTTCAGTGTCACTGCCTCAGGGTCAAATGACCTGGGCTTCCCCAAGAAGCTCCCCAGGGCTGAGTGAATGAGGGTGTGGAGGGAGCAAGCCTACTGACCTGTGATCTTTGCTTCTTTGCAGATATCTCCGTGAGCCTGCTGACCCTTGTGGTCACTGCCTGCGGCCTCGCTCTCTTCGGGGTCTCCCTCTTTGTGTCTTGGAAGCTCTGCTGGGTTCCGTGGCGAGAACGCGGACTGCTCTCTGGCGGCAAAGACACCAACCAGGAGCCTCTTAACTATACGGACACCGAGACCAATGAGCACGAGGACAGTGAGGACTTCCTAGACCCTCCCACGCCCTGCCCTGACTCCTCCATGAAGATCAGCCACACCTCCCCTGATATTCCCCTCTCGACCCAGCCAGGGCTCCAGGAGAACTGTGCCCATGGCGTCCGAGTCCAGCGCCAAATCACAGAGCCGACCCCATCTGCTCGGTCAGTAATGCTACCTTCCTTTCTGAATGCAGGGATGGTCCACGCCTTGACCCCCACCCCCCTTGGTAGCAGTGGCGTTGGTTAACCAAGGAGTCGACAACCTTCTAGCTATCTTTCCAATATTGGAGATGTGGATATAGGCAAACTTGTTTCTTTCTAAGCTGAAATTGACTTCTCAGTCTCTATTTAGTATCTACTTAGCTTATAGTAGCTAACAGCGACCGTGTTAATGATGATATTATATCAACTATGAAGAGCTTTGGTCACACGGTCAGCTACACCCAGAGCTGCTAACTGAAAGCTCAGTGGTTGGAAACCCAGAGGGAGAAAGATGAGGCTTTCTAAATTTGTAATGATTGACAGCCTCAGAAACCCACAGGGGATAGTCTACTCGGTCCTGTAGGTCACTGTGAGTCAGAAAAACTCAAAGGCAGCTAGTTTGTTTTTCTGTTTTGTTGTGTCAATTACTATACCAAGAACTTCACAAGTTAGTGCTTCTGTTGAATGCTTAGGTTGATATTAAAACTCACAACTTTGTGTGAGATGTATCGATACTTTGACTATTTTTTTTTTACAGAAGAAGGAACTTGAGGAGATTAAGCACCAAAGTGCCCAGAACAGGATTTGAACCCTAGTTCAACGCACACCAGAGTCTGAGCTCTTGGCCACAGCCCTCTGCTGCCTTCCTCAAAACTCAAACTCTCAGCCATCCAGTAGATTCTGAGTCGTAGTGAGCCTTCAGGGCAGAGTATAACTGTCCCTAGGAGTTTCTGAAATGTAACTCTATGGGAATAGGCAGTCTCATTCTCCCCCCCCCCAACCCTCAGAGGGCCTGGTCTTTAGAATTTGTTCACTGTGTCCCTCACCTAGCAGAGCTGTCATCTACAGGTTCACTTCAGATGTCACAGTGTAGCTGGAGGTCCATGTCCTTTTCTAGCTTTAAGGGAGCTAGTGGAAAACCCAGGCTGTTTGAGTTCCCGCATACTCCTGTCACAGAAATGCCACAACTTTATGACTTTAAGAGACAAAGATGAATGTGCTCAGAGTCCAGCAAGCTAGAAGATCAAATTCAGGATGTGGCTGTGGTGGAAAATGCTTCCTTGCCTGTTCAGCTTCGACTAGCCAACCATCCTTGGTGTTCCTGGCCTTGTCAATTCCGTCTGCCTCTGTCATTATCAGATAGAGTCTGCCTTCTCCCTGCATATGCCTGCTTCTGTATCTACACGACATCGTTTTATAACTGAGAAGTAATTAGATGTAGGACATGTCTTAATGCTGTGATCTGGCATGGTCATGAGAAAATCGGTGTCCCAGATGGTATGGCATTCATAGGGATAGGAATCAGGATTCCAGCATATGTTATAGAGGACAGAGGTCAGGCCATGATGCCAGATCCAGGGTCACTGTCTTCACATTCTCTGGCTATGTTGTGCTCCTGAGTACTAGAGAGTGAACAGTGTCATGGTTACTGGCATATGCTCTGGGATCCTGTGAACATCACTGTGAGATCTTGGACAAATTCCTTCACCTCTGTATGTTTTCCATTCCTTTCCTGTCCAAGGAGAATAGCAACGATGCCGACTTATAAAATGGTGCTGAGAATTAACTGATAAGATATACATCATGCGCTTGGTGCAGACATGCACCAAGAAGTGCTGCACAGCATGACTGCTGTTTTGTTTTTCCTCCTTGCTGCCATCGCCATCGTTATCATTGGGACCAGCCTCCCCCAAGGCTCGGGCGCTACACAAAGGCGGGTTTGATGCTGGATGTAGGAACCCATTTTCAATAAGAGATTTCAGGGAGAGAGACTCAGGAAGCAGCTTTCCTTAAAATGAAAACATTTGCTTGAGTGAAAGCCAGAGGAATAGCATGTGCTGTGATTGGGAAAGTACAAGCACAGTCTGAGAATATATTTTTAAAATCTTTTTTATTTATTCTCTTGAAACAGAAATAAGATTTCACCCCTTTTATGTTAATCAAGTTTATCCTAGAGGCTCGGCTCATTCACATTAAGTGGGATGGAATATGACAGTTTGGAATTTAATTTTTTCAGAAATCTATTTTAGCATCATTTCCAATTCTGAATCAGAGCTGCTGGGCCTCCACTATTCCTCTGTGAGGAAGCGGATGGTTGTTTCCATGTGAGGTAGAGAAATGCTTAGATTGTAGCATGGAAATCTCTTCAGACTTCAGGCTTCAGCATCACAGGAGCTGCCCTGGAGTTGGTGCAGGCGTTGAGACCCCGCATAAAACCCTCCCCATCCTTTCGTACCTAGAGCCTTTCCAACAGAGGCACTGTTGAAACAGTCTCCTGCCTGCTTCTGCTTGGAATGCCATTTTTCTGGTCTGGGTTCCACCAGTCCCAAAACTAGACCCCAAACCAAGCTCCTTGCCCTCGAATCTCTTCTGACTGGTAACAGCCCCCCGGACAGAGGGGATCTGCTGTTGGCAGGTGTCTGAGACTGTACGTCATTACGGGAGCAGAAAGCCTCACCTTTTCCCCTTGGAGCTGATGGTGGCTTTAAACTGCTGACTTGTGGTTCGCAATCCAATGTGTGACCTACATTGCGATGGGAGCTCCTTCACATGGGTCATACAGTACTTCTAGTTAGGGTCTAGATCTGGGCACTCGGCCATATCTAGAATGCATGGATAGCCATACTATCCCCATCAAACATTCATCCCAGAAAAATGGATATTTTGCTGTGTGCGTCCATAAAAAGAACCCATGTATAAATATAAACCATAGATATCTTCACCTTGAATTTGTGGAAATTTGGTATAAGACGCAAAAATAAAGGAGAGGATTTGGGAGATTATCTCGACAAGATGCGTTTTAGGTTCACATTTATTTTAATTTTAGCATTGTGCAATTAAAAATGATCTTACTGGATAGTCAAAATAGCTGTCTTAAGAAGAGTAGACTCTTTGTAGCTCTACTTGACCGAATACTGACAATTAATTTGCACCGTTTCACATTTAAAACATTCACACCTGAATGACTACTGACCGAGTTTTAGGAGTTCTGTCTGGAAATGCGTCTCTTTGCCTCATAGTCTCACTATCCTATGAGTGGTGTACAGACTTCTAATTTATTCTTACTGACAGTGGAAAACAAAAGAAAATTTCTCCAGCACTCTCAAACAATTTAAAATTCTCTTAAAAGTATTACATGTGATACCCTTTTGCGAAAGGGGGAAGGTATTCTTTGCGGCGTGTGGTGAATTTATAGTCTGCTTTCTTAGTTATCTAGTTCTGCTCTTTTCTCCTTCTTCATTATGCTCTTTCTGCCGTGTCTCCCTCCCTCCCTTCTTGCCCCTCCCTTCCTCTGTCTCTTTCCCGCCATCCCTCTCTTTGATTTTCTTTCTATCACCAAAACATCTAATACGCCCTACTGACATCCCTGGTGACAGGGGTGATGCGCTCCACTGCTGACCAAAGGCTTGAACCCACGGAACGGTCTCCTTGCAAGAAATACTTGGTGATCTTCCCCCGTCTGGATGAACCCAAACTCCCTGCCACCGAGTCGATGCCCACGCAGAGCGACGCTATAGGACTGAGTAGAACTGTCCCTGTGGGTTGCCGAACCTTACTGTTTACCAGAGCAGACAGCCTTCTCTGTCTCCGAGGAGAAGCTGGTCGTCTCCAACTGCACACAGCCCAGTGTGTAGTAACCACGACACCAGCAGGCGGGAGGCCGGGCTCTTCTGTCGCATGGATGGCGAGGAGCGTGCCTCACAGCAGCGTGCCTCACTGCTTTCTCCCTGCAGCCATTGTCACCTCTCCCTGGTGTCTGAGACCCTTTCCTTGACCCACTACTCCCAACACTCACACAGCCACTGTGGGCATCCTCACCCTGCACAGAGACTGCTTCTGCAACAGCATTCACATCAGAAATTTTAATCTCCCTGGACCCTTTCAATGCCATTTCCGGATGTCCCCAAGATGAGCTTTATTCTATCTTCTAAGAATATTCCTTCTATCAGGGTGACTTTTTGTTATACTTTATTTTTTATTTAATTTTTAAAAATCCTTTAAAAACCCCTTTTATTGGGGACTCATACAACTCTTATCACAATCCATACAAAAGTCCATTGCGTGTCAAGCACATCTGTACATCCGCTGCCCTCATCATTCTCTTAACATTTGCTTTCTATCTAAGCCCTTGGCATTGACTCCTCATTTCCCCCCCTCCCTTGCCACTCCCTCCCCACTTGTTATACTTTAAAATCAAACTTGGTAGATTCTGTTTCCAGTTAGTTCCATTTCTCTGTAAAACCACTGAAAATCCATGTGAATTATCCTTGATTTGAACAAAATCCCTTTGTATAATGACCCTAATAACTTGAATAGGTGAATATTGTAATTTTCACAGTATTTCTCAGCACCAGATGCATTAAAATATCACCATCCCAAATCCCTGAAAATCTCTGGATCCCCAGAATAGAGTTTTGAAAGGTAATCTAGTGAATTTCCTGGTTCACATCCCAAGATGCATGAGAGTCCATCCTGTTTTCTTCAGTTTTGTCAATTTTTAGGTAAAATTTTGAGTTAAAGAAAGGGTGTAGTGTGGGGGGGAGGGGGTTGTGCCCCAGTGGCATAAGTGGTAGAGTGCGGGACTACACCCCGTGGACTTGGCAGTTCAAATCCATTAGCAGCTCCCAGGAGTGGTACTGGGTAGCGCCCATGACCACTAGAGGCAGTGATGCCCCCCCCCCAAAAAAAAAGAAAGGGTAGAATGGAAGGGGGGGACCAATTGCAGGGATCTACGTATGACCTCTCTGGAGTATAGACAGTGGGGAAGTGGGTGAAGGGACACATCAGACAGAGTATGAAATGAGAAAGTAATAATAATATGTGAATTATTAAGGGTTCATAGGTGGGGGAGGGAGGGGAAATATGGGGAACTGGTACTGGGGACCTAAGTGGAGGGAGGATATTTTAGGGGTGATGATGGCAACGGGTGTGCAAATGTGGTATGCATACAATTGATGTATGTATTGATTGTGATGGGAGTTTTATGAGCCCTGAATAAAATGATTTATTATAAATAAAAGAAAAAAAAATCACAGTTATAACACCACATCTGTCTCAGGTCTTTTAAGGCCCTTCATAATGTCCTTGTATGCCCTTGGCAACCTTACCTCACCTCACCTCCTAGGTTGAACAATACCAGAGATCACCATTCACAAAATCCCTGGAAAAAAGTCTTAGCCTCTAGCCACCCACCTTTGTAAAACATTTCTACTCATGTCCCTATATCAAGCCATTCTGATGTTGACGCAATTTCCTCAGCCTGGAGTGCTTTTCTTTCTCTTTACCTTGCCTGATTCCTTTGCAACCTTTTTAATTTTTCAGACTGCTTTATTTATTTGGGGGTGGGCATCACTGCCCCCTGGTGGGAGTGGGAGACCCAGCCTTGCTCCTGGAGAGCTGCTGCCGGATTTGAACTGCCAAGTCTGTGGGCTGCAGTCCCTCACTCAACCACTCCATCACCGGGGCTCAGCCCCAGACTGTTTTATTAAGACATCCTACCATTCATATCAAGCAGTGGTTTACACTCTCTACCACAAGCAGTTTCATAACATTTTCTTCTTTCTTGAAATCCTGTATATCAGCTCCCCATTAAGCCCGCCCCTACCTTGCTTGCCATACCCCCAAAGAACCCTTATTCTGGTTATTGTCTCTTGATGTAATGTCCCAACTGAAATGCCACCTCCTCAGAAAGGGTCCCTGACCACCTAAGTTTGTGTCCTTTCCTCCATTGGGTTCCCCTTGACCCCCACTTAGTTCTTTCTCATGTTGCATTGCTTTTACTCCTTTGAAGGACTGAGCCATTTCTATTTTTTAAATCATTTTATTAGTGGTTCATACATATATCCTATCATTCCATAGTTCAGTCACATCCAGCAATATTGTACAATTACTACTACAGTTTCAAAACATTTTCTTCCTTCTTGAACTCCTTGCTATCAGCTTCCCATTAGCCCCATGCCCTCACTGTACTATTTCTAATTGAACAGCTATCAATAGAGTTTCTTTACTGCCAGTCCTGTACTCTTAATTATGAGTTCTCTGTGTGATCACATCTGTTTCTATCCAGCCCTCAGTGCAGATCCCTGGTGCAGAGTGGTTTTTGTAAAATTAACGAGCAAATAAACTGGTCAACATTAGACCAGTTCTATTGACAAGAGTGACAGAGGGCCAGATGTATAACCTCAGGAGAACCTGTAATGATGTGAGGCTGGTAGAAGGCCAACTATGACAGGTCTCGCATTCTTTGAGACCCTCACATTGAGACGTCGTTCTTATCTCTAGATTAAGAAATCCATGGAGTCACAGAAACACAGTGACCAGATTGGAAGAAGACAACCATTGCATTTTGAATTTGAGTCTCATTACTGACCACAGCTCCAGTACTAAGTGAACAGTGGCTGCACGAATGAGCTCAAGCATAAGAGCGATTATTGGGATGGTGGAGACCTGGCAGTGTCTCCTTCTGTTGTGCACAGGGTGGCTGTGGGCTGGAACTGATTAGATGGCACCTAACAATAGTAGCCAGGATTAAATCTTGTAATTACTACGAGAAGCACACTTATAGTATACTATATCATCCTGTTTGTCGTAAGCATTGGTTAAATATAAGCATTTTAAACATAACAGTGTGTGAATCACTCTTCTAGTTATTTCTTCAGAGTAGTAAACAGCTTCAAAAATGGAAATTCTCTAAACTTCCCTCAACTTCTATGAGACCTTGAAACTGAAGATAATTGTGTTTTTTCTCTTTTCTAGCTTTTGTTGAAATTTTTCTGACTCATGGTGATATGTGTCAGAAAAGAACTGTGCTCCATAGATTTTGTGATGACTGATTTTTTTTTTCAGAAGTAGCTTATCAGGCCTTTCTTCTGAGCTTCCTTGGTCAAACATGAACCTCAAAACTTTTGATTAATATGTTATATTTGCACCTCCCAGTAATTCTATTTCCTCTATTACAGTTTAATTATTTGAAATTATTATGTTCATCTACCACATGTCTGTCAATTTGTATGCTGTGTATTCCTATGATGCTGAGAGCTATGTTACTGGTGTTTCAAATATCAACAGGGTCACTCCAAGTGAACAGATTTCAGCAGAACTTCTAGACTAAGAACAGACTACAGAGATGGAGTAAGCAGTCCAGTTCAGAGGAATTAGTCACTGAAAACCCTATGGAAACATTCTCAGTTACTGAAAATCTAGTAACTAGAAGCAGAACATTGTTAGAGGCAATGCCAAGTATGATGGAGGAAGAGCTGCCTTCTCAAAGTTGAGTTCAAGTCAATGACGTCAAGTCTGTGAACACAAAGCCTTTGGGATCTTCATTAGCTGATGGGACATGACTCAAATGAGAAGAAACCAGCTATAAACATCGATTAATTATCAAGCTTGGAAGTTAATAAATATGAATCTAGGAAAATTGGATGTCATCAAGATTGAAATGTATATAGATTGATAGTCTAGGCATTAGTGAGCCAAAATTGACTGGTGTTGGCAATTTTGAATCAGAAAATCTTATGTTTTACTCTGTGAGGAATTGACACAATCAAAAGAAATGGCATTGCATTCATCATCAATAAAGAACATTTCAAGAGCTATCTTGAAGTACAGTATTCTCTGGGATAGGATTATATCTGCCTGCATTTAAGGAATTCCAATCAACACAGCTAGAATTCAAATTTATATACCAAACATGAAATTTAGTGATGCAGAAATTGAAGAATTCTACCAACATCTTCAGTTGGAAATTGATCAAACATGCAATCAAGTTTTGATGGTAATAGTTGATGATTAGAATGCAAAAATTGGAAGCAATGAGGAAGGCACAGTTGTTGGGAAATAAGGTTTTAGTGCTAGAAATAAAGCTTGAGATTGCACAGGAGAATTTTGGCAAAACCAATGAAGTCTTCAGCACAAATACCTTTTGTCAGCAACACAAAAAGTGACTGTGCACATAGACTTTTCCAGATAGAGTGCACAGAAATCAAATTGATTATATCTGTGGGGATATTCAATGACCATGTCAATGCAGAAATTTAATATCAGAAGCTAAAACCAGGCTAAGCACTGACTGTGGAACAGATAATCAGTTTGGTTGAAGCTAAAGAAAATGAAATCAAGTCCACGAGAGCCAATATACAACCTTGAGTATAAGACTCCAGGAAGTGATAGAATGCTAGTTGGAATGTTCCAGCAGTCTGATGAAGCACTCACTCATCTATGCCCCAAAATTTTGGAGATAACTACTTGGTCAACTGCTTATAAGTGATCTACACTAGTACCCATGTCAAGGAAAGGTGACCCAACAGAATTCTCAAATCATGGAACAATACCATTGATATCACATGCAAGTAAAATTCTTTTGAAGATCATCCAATAAGAGTTGCAGAAGAACATTGCCATGGATCTTCCAGAGGCTTCAAGCCAGATTCAGAAGGGGATGTGGGACAAAGGATATCATTGCTGACATCAGATGGATCTTGGGTGAAAGAAAAGAGTACGAGAAAGACCCAGAACAACAACAAAAAACCATATCAATGTGAATGAGGGGGAGTGTGTAGAGAAAACCCAAAGCCCCTCTGTAGACATTGGACATCCACTTACAGAAGGTCACAAGGAAGAGACGAGTCAGTCAGGGTGCAGTATAATATCAATGAAGCATACAACTTTCCTCTAGTTCCTTAATGCTTCCTTTTCTCCACTATCATGTCCCCAATTCTACCTTACAAATCTAGCTAGACTAGAGGATGTACACTGGTGCACAAAGGAACTGGAAACAGGGAATCCAGGACAGTTAACTCCCTCAGAACCAATAATGAGAGTAGCGATACCAGGAGGAGAAGGGGAAAGTGGGGTGAGAAAAGGGGATGCAGGGATCTACATATAACCTCCTGTGGAATGGACAGCAGAAGAGTGGGTGAAGGGAAACAGTGGACAGTATAAGACATGAAAAAAATAATAATTTATAAATTATCCAGGGTTTGTGATGGAGGGAGAGTGGTGGAGGGAGAGGGAAAAAATGAGCTGATACCAAAGACTGAAGTAGAAAGAAAACTTTTAGAAAATGATGATGGCAACATATGTACAGATGTGCTTCATACAGTGGATTCATGTATGTATTGGGATAAGAGCTATATAAGCCACCAATAAAATGGTTAAAAAATATGAGAAAGATATTTACTTATGTCTTATTGAGTGTTCCAAAGCATTCAACTGTGTGGGTCATAAAAAATATGGATGTCCTTGAGAAGGGAATTCCAGAACATGTCATTGTATATGGATCAAGGGACAGTTGTACAAACAGAACAAAGAAATGCTGTATGGTTTAAAATCAGGAAAGGTGTGCATCAGACTTCTTTTTTTAACAATATGCTGGAAAAATAATCAGAAACTGGATTATATGAAGAAGAATGAGGCATCAGGATTGGAGGAAGACTTCTTAATAACCTGTAATATGCAGATGACACAATCTTGCTTCGTGAAAATAAGGAGGACTTGTACTTGCTGGTGAAGATCCAGAATTACAGTCTTCAGTATGGATTACAACTCAATGTAAAGAACATCAAAATCTTCACAGCGGAACCAGTAGATAGCATCATGATCAATGAAGAAAAATTGAAGTCATGGATTTTGCCTTGCTTGGATCACCAGTTCATATGCATGGAAACAAAGGTCAAGAGATCAACTGACACATGTCACTAGTAGAACAGCGGCACGAGATCTCTTTAGAGTATTGAAAAGCAAAGATGTTACTTTAAGGACTAAAGTCTGTCTTTCCCAAATCATGGTATTTTCACTTGCCTTCTAGGCAATGGGAAAGTTGGACATTGAAGACCAAGAAAAAACAATACATTTGAACAAGGGTGTGGGTGAAGAGTATTGAAAGTACCATGGACTACCAAAAGAATCAACAAATCTGCCCTGGAAGAAGTACGGCCAGCTGCTCCTTAGAGGCCAGGATGGTGAACATGTACTTTAGATATGTTGTCAGGAGAGACCAGTCCCTGCAAAAGGACATCATGCTTGGTAGAGTGGAGGGGCATTGAATCCATGAGATGGATTGACACATGAATGCCACATGAGTTCAAACATAAAAGCAATTATAAGGATGGTGTAGGACTGGGCAGTATTTCATTTAATTGTGCATAGGGTAGCCATGAATCAGATCTGCCTCCATAACAACAGCAACTATGTTCATAAGCATCCCCTGGGTGATGTACACCAGTGCTTAACTGCTAAAGTGTTTAAACCCACTCAAAGAAAGACTTGTTAGAAGACAGGTCTGGTAATCTGTTTCTTAACACCTAGAAGACCGTATGGGACAGTTTTACTTTGTACACATAGTACTGGCATGAATCAGAAACGACTCAAAGACCACTAACACCAGCAATACGTACATGACATGCATCTAGACAACGCATGTCTAGAGTAGCAGCGGCTATGTGCCAACTTCTGTATGTGCTAAGTCTATTGAGGAAACTAGAAGAAAAGCACCAGTTACACATATTAAAGGTCAAATTGTTCTTTAGTCTGGCAAGAGTATATAAAATGTGCAGCATAGTGGTGCCAACTGCAAGCAAGGAGTTAATGCAAGCCTATACCGATGGGTGCTTGAACACGATTTGAAGTAATGAAAGTAAAGGCATAGAAGGTAAGCAACTGTAGAGAAACTGTTGATAGACGCAAGGTTCTCTCAGTTCACACGGGATGTAAGGTATTCAAGCCTGTTAAACTCAGTCAGGGTTGAAGGATGGAGCTCATGCATCATGTCCAGCTGTACTACACCACATTCCTCTACTGGCCTCAGGGCCTATGCTTCATCTGAGAAGTACCTGAATTCCAGGTCAAGAAACCCGCCGATTCCTGGTTCTTCCTGACTTTGTCAGGTAATTTAGTGTACCCCTTGTTTGCCTCTTTCCTCTCTTCTTTGTCTCTCTTGAGGCTTAAGGCAGCTCAATTCTATTCTTTGCATCAGGAGTTTCCAAGAAGGGAAGCACTACTGTGGTAGTTACATAATCTGACATCAATTTGAGGATTCAGACTGAAGGGGTGGGGTCTAGCTTGTCAATCAGGCTGTAGCTTCATGATCTCACTTGGAAGCGCTAGCAGGGGTCTTCAAACTTTTAAATTAAGGGGCCATTTAACTGTCCCTCAGACCGTTGGAGGGCTGGACTTAGTTAAAAACAAAAAAACTATGTTAAAAAAAATTACCTGTGGGCCCGAGATGAGTTGGCTGTTAAGCAGGACAGCAGTGGCGGCCAAAACACCTGGTGGGCTGGATAAATGCCTTCGGCAGGCCACATTTGGCCCATGGGCCCTAGTGTGAGGACCCCTGCTAAGGAGATAAATAGCTTGCTGGAGGCAGGACATGCCCACTCCCTGCGAGATATTTCTGCAGCTAAGACACATGAAGCTAGGCTAGTGCCCTGAGCAGGAGGAGCCATGTCATAGGCCTGCCAGTGCTGAGATGCTCACAATGTCCCTGGATACACAAGACTTCCCACTCCCTGGCCTGTGATCAGCCTGCATTGGGTATCACTGCATGTGCTTTGTGAGTTTGAAGAGAGATTTATAGGTTAGTATCAGACATACGGGCTAATATTGGACTTACGAATTTGATCTGGACTGGGCTGGGATGTTTTCTCAATATTCAATTGCTCTTGTATATAAAGTTCTTTCCTTTACACATGCGTGTCTATGGGTTTATTTCAGTAGCCTATCTACACTAACCTAAGTACTCTGTTTCCACAGTTTTCTTACTTCCCTGCTTTGACTTGAACTTAGGGAATTTGATTTCACAATCATCATTTGCCAAGATGCCATTCCATTAGAGAGCTGGGAGCCAAGATGACTATTCAATGAGGGTGGACCTTTTTTTAAAGGAGAATACCCACCTCCAGACTTTCTTCTCACTCCATCCTTTGTGAACCACCTCCTCTTTTCCTCACTTGTCCCATCAAGTCCTGTGAATACCAAGAAGGATGCCTTGGAGCTATTCAGAGACCATGTGCTTTAGGCTGAGATCCCCACCTTGCTTACTAACTTAATGTCAGTGCTATTACAATTCTAAACTGTTCCCTAGGGAGCTTCTGCTTGGATATATATATATATATATATATATATATATATATATATATATATATACTCAAGAACCACTTCCATGATCATAGCCAGACACCTCATCTACATTGGGAAGAGAACATCATACTCTTGTTTAGCCTCTTTCCCTTCTCTTCTTCTTGACTTGCTTTTTCTTCCTCCGTTTGTGTAGGCTGAGACCTACAGAATATAGATTTTCCATGTGCACTATCATATCCCTGTGATATCTCTTTCATATCCCTCTGACAGCCTCCCTGTTCTACTTTCTCTCGTTCTCAGCTCAGAGAGCTCCAGGGGTTCTGCCAGGAAGTTACCAGTTTCCCTCCATCTCCAACTTCACAGGGCTTCTCTGTTCCCCCCTTAACTCCCATAATCTCCGGTCCTCTCCTGAAAGGAAATTACAAGCAATTCAAATGGAGCCCCAGGGAGTGAGAAGCTATCAGACCCGGTTACAGTCTTTACTATCTGCTTCCAGCCACTACTTTATAGATAGATTCAATTGTATTTTCCCAATAGTAAGTGCCGTTTTAATTGGGAGGGAAAGTGTTGGGAATGAAGCCAATACTACAGAGCATTTGGATATAGAGTGAGATTCATATTTGCAGCTGATTTCCAGAAAGAATCATGGGCTGTATTGGATTTTCAAAGGGGCCTTCCTGGCATGTTGACTCTGAGGACTTGACATCTCATCCGGGGCATTGAAACACAAAGTTCTCCTTATGTATGCCTTCCCCACCCCTCGTCTCTGTCTGTTGGACAGCTACTGTAGTTAGAAAAGGCCAAGAGCAATATGTTTCTCATCAGATTTCAAGTCTGAGAAACTGCACAGGTAAAGCAGCCTATGTTCCTTTGCTAAGCAGGCACAGGTGCTTTAAAGATGAAATAATATATACTATATATACACATAATTAGGTTTTAGGTGTGTATATGTATATATATATATATATATATATATATTTATACACACATGGCACCAGTGCTTATATCAGCACTTTAAAAAATACATGGAATGCTTCAGGAATTTGCACGTCATCCTTGCACATGGGTCATGCTAATCTTCTCTGTATCGTTCTGTTTGTTTGTGAGTGCTGTCAAAGTGAGCACAGCCACAGCACGCTTTACAATAGAGTGGGAAACAACTGCCATGTCCATCAGCAGATGAATGAAGAAGCATGTGGTGTGTGTATGTGTGTGTGTTGGTGTGTGTATGTGTGTGGACAGTAGAATATTTGTCCTTCACAAAGAGAAATGAGGTCCATCTGCATGGCACTCCATGGATGAACCTTGAAAACATGATGCACAGAATCCGTAAGGCTCAAAAGGAAAAATACTGTATGATCTCAAAAAAAATAAAGGAAGGGAGGAAAGCATGGAGAGTTTTATGTAAGAGACATTGAGTTTGTGTTGAGGGTAGTTTTAGTAGACGTTGAGTTTATGATAAGGGAAGGAGAATTCCTTGGGAAAGGATAGTGAAAAATGGCTGCACAGCATGAAGTAGGTATTCAGTGCTACTGGATTTTCTGGGTAAGAATGATTGAATCGGCACACATTTAGATGGACAAACTTCCTCCACAGTTAAGAAAAATAAAGTTGAGTTTTAATGAGAGAGGTTAGGACACATTGTTACTGTGGTAACTCTAAAACCCTCACTCAGAGAACAAGTACGTTTTTTAGGCCGATTACACTCAGTGGCACGGTAGGAGGGATGCTGCGGTCTCAGTCACCTGACTGAATGTAGATGCAGGATTCTTACTCCAGCACACACTGACCCAGAGAGGACCTCCAGCAGGTGTTGAGGGTGGACTTGTATTTTTCAAGCAGTGCCACTGAGTAGATAGCACATAGAATAGATGGGAAGTGACTGAGAAGGAGAGTATGTACAGCCCTTTAAACAAATTATTCTAGAGAGAGGAAGCAGTAGCAGAGGCAGACCATGCTGGGGCCAACCCGTCATGGCCTCTGCACAGGGCGGGGTACTGACTGCTACATCCCAGCTCATCCTCTGTCCCTTGAACTCCTGCCAAGATTAAAGTCCTAGTCACTCATGACAAAAGTTCTTCTGAACATGGGAATGGGAATGCCCTGACCGTCAAGCTCAGAGGACCATAGACTTTAAACATGGCCACAGCATCCTCCACTCTCTCTTCCCCACACCCATCACAAAGACAGGTAGAAACATTAAGATTGTGGATTGGTCTGTAAGGAATTAAGGTCTTACACCCGCTTGCAGACCACATGTAATGCGCTCGGGTGCATGCGGGATGCGTTTATTGGCTTTAAACTTTGCTGGCTGTGACAAGTTCAGGTGGCTGCTCTGTGATTCTGCTCTGTGGTTCCACACGAGTGGTGAGAGATCAGGTGAGAGGGTATTTTAAGAAGACGAGGAATGGTCAGTAGGAAAGCATCTATGATGCCAAGGGACAGTGATTTCAAACAGTTTGGGAGACTATTAATCCCATTTTTATGTCTTTGTTTCATAAAGCGCTCTTAAGAATGGAAGAGGAGACGCATCCAAATGTTTACCTCTCCAAGTATTCACCAACCCCTTAGAGACAGAAAGTCTGTTGTTCCCTTTCGCTTTTTAGTAGAAAGGCAATGTTAATGGAGGTTATTGAGTGACTAGAGACAATGCAGTGTAATGTCTGAACTCTGAGCTGAAAAAAAGCAAAAATGACCTTTAAAACAACCGCACATATAAAGACTAGTTCTCTCCACTTGTGACAATCCACATAGATAAGGTAGTTTTAAAGGAGGTGTCTAACCCAAACCAAGAAGATTAGCCTTGCGTAGGAATGTCAAGTGGTAGTTTGGTAGATGAATGACATACAGCTGGGTGGGTGGGTAGATAAATAGCTATCAAGTCATCTCCAGTTCATGATGACTTTATAAATCAAAGAACAAAGCATTGCTCAGTCCTGTGTCAACCTCAAGATTGCAGCACTTCAAGTCCATAGTTTTGGCTACAGTGCCAGTTTGCTCTCACTGAACATCTCTCACCCTCACCCTGGACCTCTCTTGCACCAAGTATGATGCCTCTCCCCCCCCCCACCCCCCCCGCCCAGCAGTTTATCCCTCTAGGTATGTCTTAAGCATGGAAGGTGGACAATGGCCTGTTGTCATCTGTAAGATTTTCATTGGCTAATTTTTGTTAGCCAGGCCTTTCTTCCTAGTCTCTCCCACTCTGGAAGCTTTGCTGACATCTCTTCACCATGAATCACCCTGCTGGTATTTGAAGCACTGGCGACAGAGCTTCCAGCATCGTAGTACTTGCAAGCCACTTCAGTGCAACAACCTGAGAGGCGAGTGGGGAAGACTTTTGTTAACACATATTTAACCAGCACATGTCAGAATCCAACCCTGAACTGAATCTTCACGTGCAATTACAGCAGCTCACTTTGAATTTTCATGCCCTTTAATGGTTGTTTCAGAAATAAACCCTCTCTTCAGACCACTAATTGCCCACGTGGTATAACAAAAGCAGATGTGCCCTTATCACATGCACTCACAAATGAGCAACAGCAATGTCCCTGTGGTGGAATTATAGATTTTGACAAAAAAGAATGTGCATTCTTATAAAGCTATAAGGTATTGACAGGAATGTCCAGTTAGTTTAGAGAAAGGTTCATTCTTCCTAAAGGCAATGTTTAGCTAGTGGATTAATCTCAGGATGTAATTATATATATATATATATATATATATATATACATACACACACACATATATACACACACAGTTACAGCAATATATATACATATGTATATATTTAAAGTTTTTGCATATATCTATATTTCACCAAATACAAGGGGACTTCAAAAAGGTGGTGGAAAAACAGGATTAAAAAGCTAATAGAATTTTTCCATGAACCTTTTGAAGCCTGCTTGTACATTCTTGAATGACATTTCGACAGTCTAGAAGTTGTATTGAACCTCTAAAGCCCCCAGATCGCATGTTAGCAAGTTCATTTCCCGGTATCATCCCTCAATCTTAAGCCTCACGCCTTAGGGAGCAGCTTATTCACACCGATGAGCATTTTGAATGTAGGCCAAAGACAAAAACAAAAAACCCACAGGTCTAAGCTTTTAATGTCACATAACAGTCTGCCTGCATCACACGTTTCTGAAAGGCCCGTAGCTAATGAGATTGATAACTTTGTTCTCTCTTGCTCTTCACTCAAGGCATAATTCAATCCGAAGACAACTCAACTTGTCAAACCCAGACTTCAACATCCAGCAGCTTCAAAAGCAGGAACAGCTGACTGGCATTGGCCGAATAAAGCCGGAGTTATATAAGCAGAGGTCAGTGGATAATGAGGACGGGAGGAAAAGTCACAGCAAAGCCTGTGGGAAACTGAACTTCATCTTAAAGTACGACTGTGACTTGGAACAGCTCATTGTGAAGATTCACAAAGCTGTCAATTTGCCAGCCAAGGACTTCTCGGGGACCTCAGATCCCTACGTCAAGATCTATTTGCTTCCCGATCGTAAAACCAAACACCAGACTAAAGTTCACAGAAAGACCCTGAACCCCGTGTTTGATGAAGTGTTTTTATTCCCCGTTCCCTACAATGACCTCGCTGTGCGGAAGCTCCACTTCTCTGTGTATGACTTCGACAGGTTCTCGCGCCACGACTTAATAGGCCAAGTGGTGGTGGATCACTTCTTAGACTTGGCCGACTTCCCCAGGGAGTGCATCCTTTGGAAGGACATTGAGTACGTCACCAACGTGAGTCCCACATTTCTTCTTTTGGGGAGGGAGGGAGGATGTGTGGGTGGGTTTGTGATTTCTTGGGTAGCCTGGAAAGAGATTACTTATGCTATATTTTATAAAATCAATGTCAATATATAGGTATAACTTGTTAGAAAGAAAAACAACCCAGGGACCATTCAGTTGGCTCCGACTCACGAAGACCCCGGGGCTATCAGAGTAGAACTGCTCTGCTCTGGGTTTTCAGGGCTGACTTTCAGAAACAGGTCACCAAGCCTTTCTGCTGAGGCACCTTCGGGTGGACTCTAACCTGCAAACTGTGTTAGAAGTCAAGTGCATCACACTCAGGAGCTCCTTGTAGATTCAAGACCTCTTTGTGTTTTTCCAGAAAGATACCATTAGCAATGTTCATTATTTAAATTCCAAGAATTATTCACAAAAACAGTATGAGAGATGAGCAGTTTCTCTTTTCCACGGTCTGATGTTTGGCTCATTTGAGAAGTGGAAGACGTTGCTAACCCTTACCCTTTAAGTCTTTTCTTTTTTTAAAAAAGTCATTTTGGGCTGAGCCCCGGTGGCGTAAGTGGTTGAATGCGGGACTGCGGCTTGCGAGCTTGGCAGTTCTAATCCAGCGGCAGCTCTCAGGAGCAGCACTGGGTAGCTCCCACGACCACCAGAGGGCAGTGATGCCCCCCCCCACACACAAAAAAAAAACCAAAAAACAAGCAAGCAAACAAGGTCGTTTTACTGGGGACTCTTATAGTTCTTATTATAATCCATACATAGATACATTGTGCCAAGTATATTTGTACATATGTTGCCATCATCATTTTCAAAACATTTTCTTTATACTTGAGCCCTTGGTAAAAAGTTCACTCCCCCCGCCCCTTCTCTCCCTCATAAACCCATGATAGTTGATTATTACTATTATATAGCTATATTATTATTATTTAAAAGTATTATTTTTTCATGTCTGCCATCAACTGCTCTCTCCCTTAACCGAATTTTCTGTTGTTTGACACCCTGGGAGAGGGTTATATGTTGATCATTATGATCGGTACCCCTTTTCTTCCCCCACGTTACCCTGACCCTTCTGGTATCATGACTTTCATTATTGGCCCTGAGGGGTTTATCTGTCCTGGATTCTCTGTGTTTCAAACTCTTATCTGTACCAATGTACATCCTCTGGTCTAGCTAGGTTTGTAAGGTAGACTTGGGATCATCATAGTGGTTGGCAGGAAGCATTAAAGAACTAGAAGAAAATGGTATGTTTCCTTGGTACTGTGTTCAACCTGACTGGCTCATCCATTCCTTGTGACCCTTCTGTAAGGGGAGATCCAATTGTTTATAGTTGAGCTTTATGTCTCCACTGTACACTCTCCCTCATTCACACTAGTATATATATTTTTTTGTTCTGAGTCTTTGAAGTCTGATACCTGATCCCATCAACAACTCATGATCACACAGGCTGGTGTGCTTCTTCCATGTGGACTTCGTTGCTTCACAACTAGATGGCCACTTGTTTATCTCCAAGCCTTTAAGACTGCAGACGTTAGCCCTTTCTTAGGTTGTTTTGCTAAGCGGGTGCTGTCATCCAATGAATGCCATCTACGACATCCTTGTCTGACTCTCAGGGTAGCTCAGTGGTAATTCTCATGATCAGGTCCTCAGCTTTAAATTCAAAGATGAGACGTGTTAGAGAAGAGCTGTTACTGGTGCTGGGTATTGTCCAGTTGACTATGATACATCTCAGCCCTATGTACAAGAGAACGTAATATTAACAACTCCTGCATGATACACTCACCATTGTCGTTATGTTTAACCCATTATTGCAGCCTCTGTGTCAAGCTATCTCATGTAAGGATCTTTCCTGTTTTTTTTTTTTTTTTTTTGCTAACCCTTTACTTTAGCAAACCTGATATCCTTTTCCAGTCACTAGTCTCTAGTCTCTCTTGATAATGTCCAAAGTACATGAGACTAAGTTGGGAACATCCTGGTTGTCCTTCTTCCAAGATAGATTTGTTTTTTCTGCCAGAAGTTTTCAATATTCTTTGCCAACACCATTATTCAAATGCATCAAGTCTCTGAGCTCTTCCTTATTCTGTGGTCAACTTTCATTTGCCTAAGATATATTTGAAAGTACCAAGACTTGGATCAGGCACACTTTAGTCCTCAAAGTGACATCTTGGCTTGTTAGCAATTTTAAAGAGATCCTCTTCAGAAGTTTTGCTTACTGACTGCTGCTTTCATAAGCATTGATTGTGGATCCAAATAAATGTAAAGCCTTGCCAATTTTAGTCTTTTTTAAAATTATGAAACGAGTTGGCACCACACGTTTAAATGTAGAGCTTATAGAATCAAAGTCACAAAGAATTTAGTTGGAAAAGATGCTTCAGCTATTGAAAAAGCTAATCTGTACAAAGTCAATTCTCATGAGTCCCCAATAAAATGATTTAATAAAAAAAGTCAAATCCAATTTAGAGCTCATGAGATAGGGCAGAGGTACACTGGGACTACAGAAATAGAAAAAGAATATTGATAACTTCCTAAGATAATGGCTATTTTAAAGTGTTTGTTCTTTTAACGATCCAAATTTCTTGATACTGCCTTACCTCATCTTAGTTATTTTTGTTGTTGTTGTTGGTGGTGGTGGTGGTGGTTTTTTACCTTGTCTTGATTATCAACCTTTCTAAGACCAGCAGACAAAGAAATCATGTAACACCATCCTTACAAAGATCAGATATTATGATCAGACTTGAGTATGGAACCCTTTAAGGAAGGAGCTCTCACTGGATACCACACTGGTATGGATACCACACTGGTCTCATACCCAATCACATTTGGTGAACTAGGGACGCTTCATAGTATATGTGTCAGGTAGCAGTGCTGGGCAGGAGAAATCTGAAAGCAACAACTGTGCACAGAAAGAAAGGACCACTCAGGATGGCATAATATATTTACATAAACTAAATTATGCTCCCACCACATATCTGTCAACTTGGCTAGACCGTGCTTCTCAGTGATATGGGAGTTATGGAATGATAAGCTTGGCAGTTACATATATTCATTCCTGTGATGCAATCTAATGCAATTGTCCTCCATTTGTGACTTGTTCTAAATTTTGACCTCTCTATATTAATGGAAGCCCTAGTGCCTCTGCCAGGCACGCATCGGACTGCTAGCTGCAAGGTTGGCAGGTCAAGCCCATCAGTTGCTTGTTTTTTGGGAGAAAGATGAAACTATTTGCTCCTATAAAGATGTACAGCCTCTGAGATGCTATGTAAGGAATTATGGACTCAATCCAGTGGCATTGAATTTGACTCGAGTTTTATCTTTCAATAAGGCAGGATTAGTTATGTTGGTGAGTGTTTTTTATGTTCATGAGGCAGGATTGAGGTGAGCTGTAATATCTTTACTCAGATCACAGTATAAGGGGAATTCCCCTCGAGTGTTGTTTGCATCACGCTTTGTTTTATAAGAGTTAAAAAGAAAAGTTTAGCAGAGAGGAGGGACTTCCAACCACCAAGAAAGAAGGACCAGTGTCCCTGTGTTGAGAATCTCCTACTTGCAAGGGAAGAGTGCTAGCAAGACAAATGGACATTTCCCAGGAATGTTAATCCCAGAATTGAAAGGAGACAAAGCCTGTCCCCCAGAGTCAACAGAAAGGCAAAGACATTCTTGTAGTTGGTGCATTGAATTTGGACTTGTAGCTTGCTAAACTGTGGGAGGATAAATTCCTATTTATTAAAGGCACTTTTAGTATTTCTGCTATAGCAGCTTTATATACCTGATACAGATCGATTGTGGGGAACACTTACATGCTAGGTTAGGTCCTGGCAGACTGCAAGATGAGTTGATCTCTTCACCTAGTGCCCCACGCACCAGAGATGATAAATGTTCTTTGGATCTGGGCTCCTTCAAGCCCAGATTTTATTTCTTGTGTTTTAGCCCAGGTTTTATTTCTTGTGTCAAGAATGTTATATTCCTTGGCCTCCTGTTTGTTTATGAGGGTGGGACGCTTGTCAGGATAATGGTCAGCATTCACCCTTGAGGTAAGTCGCAGAGCCAAAATCAATCAGGACCTCACTTATCCTCCCAGACTGGCACAAGCTACCAGGACCAGCCCTGTTCAGTCATTTAAATCAAGGAAGTGCAACATGGGGATTAGCTAGTGCTTATCATAATAACGAGGAAAGGAAAGAAAGAGTTTGAGAAGATGCAACTTACAAAAAACTAAGGTAACCTGGGAGCTTGGGGAGGAACAAAACCCTTTAATAGTGAATGGCTATAATAACAAATCTGAAAAAGAATGTGGGGAAAAGCAAGTATGACTTTCCAAGTTCAATTTCAATGCTGTATTTATAAACTAGGAAGCTTTTTTAAAAACTCAAACATGCAAGATACTTATCCTGAGAAGTAAATGGCCCAAAGATCAACCTCTGCTGAGGTATTTAGCAAGTTTTCTTGGTACCTGAATCAAGAGACCCTGCTAACAACCAATGATGAGTCTTAGTCTTATGTCTGATCTCAAGGTAAGAGAGGGGAATGGGAGAGAGGGAGTTGAATACACTGCCTAGTATGACATCAGTTCATCTCGGTTGATAAATAAATTCTTTAAAATGGCTGGAGTAATTATTAGAAAGGTCTACAGGGACCCTGTTGTAATTTAAAGATTTTGAGGAGAGAGCAATACTGAATATAGAGTCATGGATAAAAATTTGGATAAGGTTGATCTTTGGTTGAAACTCCTAGACTGGTTTCCTAATGGACAAGAATGTTTGATGGCCATCACTAGAGAATTTTTGGTCCTGAGATCATTGCTTTTTCAGCACGCTCAAGGCAATAAGAGTTTTCTGCCCATTGTTACCAATCCTGACATTCCATAGGACTGAGCAGAATATGAAGTCATTTATTAAATTATTATGGATGGAATTAGATATTTAGCATTGCAATATATTATTGATTATTGATTATGAATTTATTCTAACTCATGATGATCCCATACCTGCTCCATAGACTGTTCAGGAGCAGATTAGCAGGTCTGTCTTCCAAGGAGCCCCCGGATGGGTTCAACCTTCCCCCTTTTTAGCTAGTTGAAAACTTAACCTTGTGTGTCACCTAGGAACTCGTAGTAAGCTTGAAGGCCCTGAAATGCTTGGTTGATTCCTCAGGTCAACTATGAACATTCTGAACGTTGATCTAGGCTTTGTATGGCCAGCAGGAGAGGAGAGTATGCCTTGTGTATGGAATTATAAATGATTTAATAATCTGCCTGTACTAGATCGGATTGACTAGAGAAAGAATAAATCCAGGGGCTCTCGTATGTGTGCACGAGAGCTTCATATCAAAGATATATTGCAATGATATATTGAGAAAATTTTATATTGAGAAAGCATACTAACCCAGTTCAGATCAAGTTTATAAGTCCGATATTAGCCCACATGTCCAAGACTAATCCATACATTCCCTTTTAAACTCACAGCACATGCAATGATGCCAAATGCAGGAAGATCACAGGCCAGTAGGTGGAAAGCCCTGTGGATCCAATGGAGTGACGCATTTCCATGGCTCTGGCTGCCATCAGTATGGCTCCATGTCATGTCAGAAGGAAGATGAAACAGAAAGAGTGTGTGCCTTGCATTTCCTGATGGCAGAATCGAGAGAGAAATATTCCCAGAATCCTCATGAGAAGGCAACACCCACAAGAACGGATCAATCAAGCTGTGACCTGATTGACAGGCTAGGCTCCCCCTTTCATTCTTGTATCAAGTTGACATGAAGTTGTGTAACTACCACACTGCCATCCTTATGTTTATTTCCATTGAAAAAGTATTATTGTCAGGTTCTTTCAGCTGTGCTTCTTTGAATATGACATTGTACTGAGACTAAACATGAAGGTTTGAGACTTCCTGGGGTTCCCTTTCTATAAAATAGCATACATACTTATAGTAAATGGCAGGGGGGCACATCTGACCTTCTCTGGCTTTACAAACATACCTCGATTCTTCATCCACTTTACTTACTCTGACTCCTCCCATACCACACGGCATCTGTGTTGTGTTCAATGATTCATTGCAGTGGCCACACAGAACTCATAGACAGTACTCACACACACCACTCCCAGCTGGTGGTGTCGTGGTGTCACATTGGTTTACGATCTGTAATGTCAGCAGTTTGAAACCACAAGCAACTCCTCAGGAAGAAAACTCTGCTTTCTACTCCCTTAACCTGTTGTAGTCTCAGAACACGACAGGGGGTCACTATGAATCAGTTTTGACCTGATGGCAGTGAGTTAGGAGTTTCGGTTCATTCGGATAGTTAGTAGATTACCAGAAATCAGGATCAGTAGAGAGTAAGGATATTGTAATTCGTTTACAGAAAGACCTCTCCTCAGCCAGCAGTCTTTCCCTGGTCCTTAGTCCCTCAACCAGGAAGCCTACTTGTCCCTGTGTCTCACAGTCCCATAGTCTCCATGCCGCAGTCTCTTTGTTCCTCTGGTCTTGGCCTTCACCACCTCAGACAGATCTGGAACATGCTTGTCTGATCATCCTGGCCTTTCTCTCTCTGGTCCTGCTTCAAAAATGACTCATTCGAAGAACCAGGGAGTGGTTACTAAAACTGATCTACCCCTGTTTCCATAGTCCTGCACAATCATGTGTTGGGAGTTAGAGAATTATAGTGAGACAAGCCGTCTTAAGAAATTTCTATGGGTGCTATAGCAAAGTGTGATGAAGAGATTATATGGTGCCCAGCTGTTAGATAGAATAGCATCTGAGATATTGAAGATTTATTTCCAAAACAAGTAGTCATCTATGTAAGATGTCAACTGAGTCCACATGGAAGAAGCACACCAACATTCATGACCTGAGGGTTAAAAATCATAATCCAAAGTAGAAAGAGGAAATAGTATCAGAGCCTACATTGTGAGATTCTGGTATGCAGAAGGCTATGGATGACAGTAGGAGCACAAGATACCTTTGTGAAATCTACACAGGAAATAAGCCTCCAGTGAGTCTATCTCTAATGTAGGGATAGGAATATATTCTTTATCAAATATTGAGTGTTAAACAGATAACTATAGTAGGTTAAAATTATAAATCTGACTTGAATGGTGAAAATTTTGTGATTTGATTCTCCCTCTGATATGTGTAGGTCCTGATCTGGTTTTCATCATTGGGTGTGTGTGTTTCACATTGAGGTCTATTTCTGAGGTATTTTGCCCTCATGAGTATCCCTCTTGTTTTTTTGTTATATGTTTTTTGGCATATGAAAGTCAGCATGGGTGAACCAATAGAATAAAAGTTCCTGGGAATACAGAAGGGGAGAAAGAGTGAAACGGAGCTGCTATCAGAGTTAAAGGAGGAAGGAGGTGTTTTGAAAATGTTTGTGGTAGCAATTGTACAAGACGACTTAATGTGATTGAACTGTGGAATTATCTGATATCTTTATTAGCTCCCAGTAATATGGTTTTAAAAGAGCAAAGGAAATTCACTCCACCCCACTATTACATAGTGTATTAAGGTACATTTGAAGATTACTGAAAGAAAATTACTGTAAAAGGAAGTGGGCCCACTACCCAGTTTAGGAACAGAATATCACCTGTGCTGCCACTGATTCTGCAGTACCTTCTGTTCTCATATTCCCTTTTTGGTCCATTCTTGCTGAGAGGAAACCACTGTTCTAAATTTTGTTTAGTATTGTGATGCACACATAAGACAAATATATGGTTTAGTTTTAATTGTATATGCTTTTCATAGCTTTCTTGGCTTTTGAAAGCCAGCCATGGAGGTGAATGAACCTATGGTCTATGTGTTTTTACTGTGTAATATTCCATTGCATTAATGTATGACAAGTTACATTCTTTTTTGGGGGGGGGGCATCACTGCCCTCAGGTGGTGGGAGTAGGGGGCCCAGCCTTGCTCCATGGAGCTGTAATTGAACCTCCATCCCAGTGGGCCGCAATCCTGCGCACAACCACTACGCCACCGGGGCTCAGCACAAGTTACATTCTTATGTTGATAGATATCTAGCTTGTTATTAGTGTGTGTGTGTGTGTGTGTGTGTGTGTGTGTGTGTGTGTGTGTGATTCTGAATAAAATCTCAGAGGACATTTTTTCCAAGTCTCTTGGCTAACTGCAATTTCTCCAGGGCATACACCTGATACAGGTAAGGTAAGCATGTGTTCAAGTTTTCTAGGAAATGCCATGTTCTTTTCTACAGTGGTTATAAAATTGATCCTCCTTCTGATGTATGGCATTTACTGATGTTCCACGTTCTCTCCCACACTTGCAGTTGCTTAACTGTCTAAGACTTGTGTGTTTGCTTGCCTGTCGTGTGCCACATAATGTGTATTTACTTACCTGCCCACGTTTGTCAGCTTTGGATATATATTTTTGATAATAAATGTTTTCTTTCCTGTGAAATGCCTATTCAGCAGTTTTCTCCCTTGGTTTCTACATTGATTCATATATGTTTTGAATATCGTCTAAGTGCAAGTACTTTGTTGACTTTGTGCAGTAGAGACATCATGTCCCAGTTCATGGCTATGTTTGTACTCACATCATAGATTTTGGTAAATAGAAGATCCGAAATTTAATGTGTGAAATCTACTTATAGTTCCACTTTGAATTAGCCTTTTGTGTCTTGTTTAAGAATTCTTTCCTTGGGCTGAGCCCTGGTGGCATAGTGGTTGAGTGCGGGACTGCGGCCCACTTGCTTGGCGGATCAAATCCAGCAGCAGCTCTCCAGCAGCAAGGCTGGGTCTCCCACTCCCACCGGAGGGCAGTGATGCCTGCCCCCCAAAAAGAATTCTTTCTAACTTGTGCCATAATGACATTTCTAGCTTTCTTGTTTAAAATTCTGAAGTTTCAATTCTACCAATTACGATTTTAGGCCATTCAAAGCAGTATTGTTTGTATGGTGTAACATAGGAACCCGTATTTGTTTTTACATGTGGCTAACCAATTTTGTGGTGTATTCTCCCCCTAATTTGCCATGCAGGCACTATTCTGTGTAGATTTCCTTATGTGAAGGGCCTATTTCTAGGTTCCCTTTTGTTTGTGCTGTTCTATTTGTCTATCTTTACTATTGTTCTGTGATGTCTTCACATCTAAAAGAGCAAATCATTCAATGTGCTTCTTTTTCAGCAAAGACTTGGCTGATACTTTCATTTTCTTAGAGACTTTAAAATTGAACTATCAAGTTAAACAATGTCTTTAGGAGGTTGAGTTGGATATCTTTTTTGATAGTTAGTTTATTCATTCACATCTTTGACTGCAATTAAAGAAAACCAGAAAGATGTTTACCTCTGTTTTATTGACTGTGCAAAGGCACTAGAATGTGTAGATCATAACAAACTATGGGTATCATGCATAAGGATGGGAATTCCAGAACACATCACTGTGCTCGAGCAGGAAATGTACATGGACCAAGAGGCAGTGGTTCAAATTAACAAAGGAGAACTGTCTGGTTTAAACTTGGAAAGCTGTGTGTCAGGGTTGTATCCTTTCATCATACTTATTCATACTCAATCTGTGTGGTGAACAAGTGATCGGAGAAGCTGGATTATATGAAGAAAAGCACAACTTCAGGATTGGGAGAAAATTTATTAGCCATCTGTACTTATAAACTGATATACCCTTGCTTCAAGAAAGTGAGGACTTGGAGCATGTGTTAGTCTGGGTAGACTAGAGAAACAAAATTCATAAACACACATATGTATATAAGGGAGAGATTTATATACAAGAGCAATTGACGACTCCAAGGTCAATAGTCCAATATTAGCCCATTTGTCTGATGCCAATCTAGAAGTCCTTCAGACCACGAAACACTTGCAATGATGTCAAATGCAGAATGACCACAAATCAGTGGGTAGAAAGTCTTTGGATCCAGTGATGTAGTGAGCATCTCAGCACTGGCAGGAGTCTCCATGTGGCTTCTCTAGGTCCGGGTTTCTGGTTGCATCAGGGTAGGTACATGTGACTTCTCCTCAGGGATGTCTTGCAGGGAACCAGCCTTGTCAGTGGAGTCTCTTAGGCAGCCAGTGCTGTCAGTAGAAAGTTTCCAAGGAAATGAACTAAGAGAGATAGCCTCCAAGAAGGAATTACCACATTTCCTAGAAGAAGGCCAAGTCTACACAGAGGTCTCATTGACTATCTGGAGATTGACAGGCTAGACTCCACCCCTACACTCTTAATCCTCAAATTGACACCAGATTAGGTGACTGCCACATAGCACTTGCTGATGAAGACCAAGGATTGTACCCTTCAGTGTGGATTGTATTTAAATGTAAAGAAAATCCAAGTCCCCACAACTGAACTGATAGTATCATGATAAATGGGGAAAGAAAAGATTGTCAAGGATATTCTCTTTCTTGGATCTATAATCAGTGCTCCGAGAAGTAGTGTTGCTCTGTGTAAAACCTCTTTACAGTATTGAAAAGCAAGGATGTCACTTTGAGGACTGAGGTGCTGCCCATGCCAAATCATAGTGTTTTCCGTCACCTCATTTGCATGTGAAAGCTGCACATGGAAGAAGGGAAACCAAAGATGATTCAATGCATATGAATTATGATGCTGGTGAAGAAGATTAGAAGGACCATGGTCTTCCAGAAGAACAAGCAGCTTCGTGGAGGAAGTACAACCAGGGTGTTCCTTAGAAGTGAAGTGTGTGGAAAGGGACATTATTCTTGGTAAAGTAGAAGGGAATAAAACAAAAAGGAAGATTCCCAACGGGAGAGAGCAACACAGTGGCTGCATCGATGGGCTCAAACTTAAAAAGAGTGGTGAAGAAGCTACAGGAGTAGTTTCCTTCAGTTGTACACAGGACCATGGTGGGTCAGAACCGACTTCATGATGCTTAGCCCCAACTTCATGAACAGGGTGCCAGGGCCTTCTATCATTTTTCTGGCTATAAAAATTAGGGCCATGAAACTCCTAGTTCCTTTGATTCTACCATTTTGAAACATATTTCACCATCTTCTTTTGAGACATTCATATTTACTAATAGCTATTCCTTTGTATATAATTTTTTTTCTTATGACTTTCAAAATCTTATCTTCTTCCTTAATTTTTTTGTCATTGGATTAATATTGCTCAGTAGGCATTTATTTTTATTCATTCTGCTTGAAACTCACTGGCATGTTGAATCTGAGAGTGTCTTCTTTTAATCAGTG
The DNA here is from genome assembly GCA_004026705.1 of Nesogale talazaci. NCBI lineage: Eukaryota > Metazoa > Chordata > Mammalia > Afrosoricida > Tenrecidae > Nesogale > Nesogale talazaci. The sequence continues at coordinate 85,991 of PVJH01003763.1, read as the reverse complement.
CTTAGAAATTAGCAGCTATTTACTTCTTTTAATTTTTTTAAGTATTATTTGATATGTACTTATATTTGTCTCATGTCTTTTTTTCCTTCAATACAACTCTTTAAGCATTTCATAGATAGTTATTTTTATATTTTATTACTCATAACCCTAATAGATATAATCTCTGCAGCTCTTAATTTTTAATTTATTTGGCATTCCATTGACTCTTAACTCATCATATCTTATTGTCTCTTGTTTTTAGTGATTTGTGATTGAGAGCTCATCTAGCTTGCTACTTTGTGAGTAGAAATGTTGAAGCCATGGTTTAAAGTGCATCCCTTTAGAGATGACTTGCTCTTGATTCCTCTAAGTGCCTAACTGTGGTCACTTTAGACTGAATATTGAGCTTAAAGGTGCTTGTATGAGTGACTGTCAATTAGATGATGCTTTTACTTGTTCTACCTATAGTACATCCAGATAGGATGTAATCCAATGTCTACGTATGCTGGTCAGAAGTTTTATTTGGTGTATCTTTTAAAAATGTGACCTTCAGGCTTTGAGACTCCAGCATTATTTGATGTTTTCCTGCCATCCTCTAAAATCTAAGTGTTAAACCACCTCTAGTCAAGTTTCAGCTCCAGCGTTTGTTTACTTACCCCTCCAGATTTATGGTTTCTTATTGTTCTGGCCACTGAATAATTTCATGTCTGTCTAATCAATTGAACTACATATGGAAAATTATTTTGTAACCCTGTGTTTTCACCTGGAGACATTTCTGTGAGTATCTAGTGTACCCTATTGTTGGAAACATGTTGTGTGTTATTGTTTAAATCTTGTTTGGAAGAGCTGTTTTCCATGTACTAAATGAATCGTAATGTATTATATATTTGAATTACAATTTAATAGCCAGAAAGAACCTTCCAGATCCTATAATCTAAAATCCTCATTTAGAAGATAAAACTGACTCAGAGTTTTATTAAGAGATTCAACAAAGGTCACATAGCCATATAATGGCCAATTAAGAATTCGAATTCAGTTTTTCAACAACCAACTGAGTCTGTTTAGGAAAAGGTACCCGCCGACCTATGTCTCTTTCCTTACCTGACCTGTGTTGGTCAGTTATCATTGAATTGACTGCACCCAGTGATTCTATGTGCCCCAGAGTTTAACTGCCAACCCCTCCTTATCTCTTAGGTCACAGATTAAATGCTACTTAGAGAGCTCTGGGGAGTATTTTCTACTATGGCACTCGTCACTTGTGTCATTACTCATCATGCCTTCTTTTATGCTTTCCTCCTATTTTATTTTCCCCCCATTAAAGAATTGTGAGAGCACAGACAGTCTTTTGGTGGCTCACCATTCTGTGCTCTGTGTCTATCTGGATATCTGACAGTGAGCTACGTAGGAAACCCTTACTGAACAAAACGAAGCTCCTGATGAGGAGCTCCTTTGGTGAGGCTCTGGGCGCTGGTTGGGTTTGAGAGTGTCACTCTGAGCCAATTTTTTAAAATCATTTTATTGGGGGCTTGTACATCGCTTATCCCAACCCATGCATACATAGACCATGCCAAGCACCTTCGCATGTCTGCTGCTGTCATCTTTCTCCAAATATCTGCTCTTCCGCTTGAGCCCTTGACATCAGTTTTTCATCTTCTCCCCTCCCTCCCCACTCTCTCCTCCCCCACCAACCCTCAATAGTCTATAAAGCATTATTACTTTGCCCTACCCTATGCTGCCCGACGTCTCCCCCTGCCCACCCCTCCGCTGTCTGTTCTCCAGAGAGGTGGTGATGTGTAGAGCCTTGTCATTGACTCCTTCTCTCTAGTCCACCTTCCTTCGACCCATCTGGTAACTCCACTCACACCACTGGTCCTGAGGGGATCATCAGTCCTGGGTTCCCCATATTTCTAGTTCCCATCTGTACCAGTGTATCTCTTCCAGTCCGGCTAGATTTGTAAGGTAGAATTGGGATCATAGTAATTGTGGGGAGGAAGCCTTTAAGAACTAGAGGAAAGTCATATGTTTCATCGTTACTTCATTGCACCCTGACTGGCCCGTTGCCTCTCTGCAATTCTTCTATAAGGGGGTGACCAATTGCCCACAATCAGGCCTTGGGTTCCAACCTCCCTGGACTCCCCCTCATTTGTAGTGATGTGATTCTTGTTCTTTGATGCTTGATACCTGCTTCCTTTGACCCCTCGTGATCACACAGTTTGGTGTGCTTCTTCCAGGTGGGCTTTGCTGCTTCTGCACTAGATGGCCACTTGTTTACCTTCAGACCTTTAAGACCCCAGGCACTTTATCATTTAGTAGCTGGGCACCATCTGCTTCCTCTCCCCTTGTTTGCCTCTGCACATAATGATATGAATTGTGTTCTTTGATACCTGATACCTGATTCTTTCAACACCTCATGATGGCACAGGCTGGCGTGCTTCATCTTTGGTGGCTTTGTTGCTCCTGAGCTACATGATCACTTGCTTGTTTACCCTCAAGCCTTTAAGAACCCCAGATGCTATATATTTTGATAGCCAGGCACCATCAGCTTTCTTCACCACTCTTGCTCATGGCCCGACATATCTTCAGTGATTGTCTCAGGAAGGTGGGCACACAGTGATATGATTTTTTTCCTGTGTGATGCCTGAGACCTGATCCTTTTGACAGCCTGTGGCCACACTGGCTGATGTGCTTCTTCTGGGTGGGCTTGGCTACTTCTCAGTTAGATGGCCATTTGTTTATCTTCAAGCTTTTAAGATCCCAGACACTATATCCTTTGATATCTGGGTGCCATCAGCTTTCTTCACCACATTTGATTATGCACCTATTTGACTGCAATGATCATATTGGGCCAGTGAGCATCATGGAATAGAACAAAGGTTTTTTTTTTGTTTTGTTTTTTGGGGGTGGCATCACTGCCCTCTGGTGGGAGTGAGATGCCCAGCCTTGCTTCTGGAGAGCTGCTGCTGGATTTGAACCACCAAGCCAGTGGGCTGCAGTCCTGCACTCAACCACTATGCCACTGGGGCTCAGCTAGAACAAAGTTTATGGAAGTTTAATAGAGCAAAGTGTTCTTGCATTGATGGAGTACCTGAGTGGAGTCCCAACGTCCATCTGCTACCTTAGTACTAAACCTATAAATGTATGTACCTAGATTTATTCCCTCCTTATCATAGATAATTTTATTTATATATGAACATGCCTGTGTTTAGACCTCTACAAGTGCCCTTTGCCTACTAGTTCTTTCATCTATTTCCTTCCACCTTTCTCCTGTCCCACTATCATGCTCAGTCTTCATTTGTGTCAAAAGGATCAGGTCTCAGGCATCAAACAGGAAAAAATCAGTTACATTACCCTTGCTTAAGCCCCACCAGACCTCCCACACCCTCCTCGTCACCAATTCTGGACCACATGTTGTTCTCCCCATCCCTGAGACAGTCCATGCCCCCTCCTCCCCCTCCCATCTCCATGTCCCCCCAGGACTGTTGGTTCCATCATTCTTTCCTCCCGATTGCCCATCCAGGAGTGTTCCCTTCTTGATTCGGTTCGTTTTGGGGGCTCAGACTGCATGGCTTCCCCACCACGTGACCCCCAAAATGTCCTTGGTAAGGAGACAGTGTGACAGTCCCCTCTGCGACCCATTAGGTCCCTACAAGGGCTTAGTCCTCTGAGCGTAGTGGGCCAGCATGGGGACTGTACCATTGAACCATTTTTTTGTTCATGGTTTGTTTTCCTTGTTTCTCTTAAGATTGTGATTTTATACGTTATACATGTTAGCAACAACATTTAATCATAAATCTTACTGTGAAGGGAAAAAATGGCAATTCTTGAGCAAAATGTTGATAATGTAATTAAACCTGTCAACTATGACAGTCATGCCAATCAATAAGAGTATAACAATCACACTTTGTGGAGATATTATCTGTCAGTGGAAGAGAAGATAGTGGGTAGGGTAGGTCAGACTTTGGGAAGACATGGTTTAGTGGCCTAAGTGAAGTTTGTCTGCAGGACATATAAACTTGTTACATGTAGTGTGTCATGTTCATTACTGACTCATTGGTTGACTGAACAGTGAGTCAGTTAGGAACCTCCTTCTATACAGCCTTCTTGGTATCTCGTTCAGAGGCCTGGGTGGTTTTTCTGGGACCCTTTACCATCCTGAGTAGTCTTTGATATGGAGGAGATGGCACATTTTCCACAGGATCCATTTTTCAACTCAGCAAAAGGTAGTTTACAACAGTATACATTCCCTTTCATGTTAGGGATTTTACAACCTTAAGTTTCCACAAAAATTTTTTTATCGCTAACATTTATCAAATCTAGAGGGGAAAAATAACAAGGTGCCAAGGACTCAGCTCACTAGACCCAGTGATAGACAAACTCCACTCATTGTGGACTGTTTGCTTCCCTGTGGTCAGTTGGAAAACAGACTTTTCATTGGGATATATATATGTGTGTGTGTGTGTGTGTGTGTGTGTGTGTGTGTGTGTATTCAGTTCTTTAGAGTCAGTTGACCAATCAGCCCTTAGCATTTTCAGGATTATGTGAAGTGGTGATTAAAATTGGCTAATACAGACTGTGGCACTGGGTTGTAAAAGCCTATCAGGAACATCTTTTGTTAAGGCCACCTTCAGTGACACCACATGAATAGCTTGGATCATTTCAAGTCAGAGTATTTTTAACACAGAAACCAGCAGAAACTGTCAATTAAAGCTATCCTTGTCTCAACCAGTTGTTAATATCCACTAGCACATCACAGGATGTGATATACCCATGATTATCATATGACTTAGGGTGCAACTGAATGGAACAGTGCAAATTATTTTTAATTTCAGACACAGTGTCTGCTTGTCCTATTTGTGTTCAACTGCAAGGAGCAAGCATCCTGGGCTTCTCTGGATGTTGAAGGGGGCTTCCGTGGAGAAATGGCATGAAAAGGTAATTACTTTGAGTGGGGTCTAGAAATGACCCCAGGATTCTAGGAGATGGAATGAAGCTAATTGATCAAAGAAAAGTGTCTTTCAAAGTGGTCTGACCAGTTTATAATTTCATGACTAGGATTAGTGATCAAATAAGGCAGTTCAACTCTCTCTCCAACACTTGATTTGGTTGTGTGCTTTAGGTCCAATAACTTGAGATTTATATGTTATCATCTGTATTTATTGCTGCATTTTATATGTTTTAAATGAGCTGTGGTGAAGCATTGGCTAAGCATGTTTGTCTGCTAATGGAAAGGTTAATGGTTCAAGCCCCTCAGTATGAGAAAAAAAATCAGTTGATCTGTTCTTGTAACTCTTCAGCCTGGGAAGCCCCATGAGGCAGTTCTGCTCTATCATGTAGGCTCATTGTAAATCAAAATCAATTCAGTACCTGTCAAAAACAACACATTAGACTTATTTTAACCTTGATCTTACCCCTTTTGCCTCCTTTTGAACTGAGCTTCTAAATTCTGATTTAGAAGTAGATATTCTCTATTTTTATTAATGTAATAGATCTCTCCAAATTATGATATGTATTGTTAATTTTTAAATCATTTTATTGGGGGCTCATACAACTTTTTATCACAATCAATACATACATCTATTGTATGCAAACCACATTTTTATATTTGTTGCCATCAACATTCTCAAAACATTTTCTCTCTACTTAAGCCCTTGCATTGTTAATTTTAAAAAGTAAAAAGTTAATATGGCAACCCTCTTTCAAAACTCTTAATGATACCTCAGAACCATTGACTTTCATCATCCCATTCCTGATTACAGCATTATTTGTTTTAGTAATTCTATCTTGCTTTGCTTTTTATATAACATTAATGTTTTAGATAGTCAAAATTACTTAAACTTACCAGCCATTTAGCATTTTTCCTCATTCACCATTTCTTCAGATTTTCCTTCAAGATCATTTTCCTTTCATTTCATTTATCTATTTGTTCCCAAACCATTTTACTGGGAGCTAATACAAGGTATCTTGTCATTCTGTAGTTCAATCACATCAAGTAGCAATTGCTACCACAATCAGTTTCAAAACATTTTCTTCTTTCCTGAACTCCTTGACATAAGTTCCCTTCATCCCTCTCACCCCAAATGTATTCTCCAGAAACCCTTATTCTACTTGCTGATATTATATGTTCATCAGTCTTGGGTTTCATATACTGAAAAACAGAAAAACATATAACAAATATTCAGTATGGTCACCCCCAATGACAGAATACATTTGAGATAAACCCCAATATGAACAAACAAAAATAAAGAAATGTTGAAAACCAGATCAAGCCCAACATGCCCAATTAAAACCAGATCAAACCCAATTAAACTGTGACAGTTTTCATTGCTCAAGTTATGTTTATCATTTTGATGTTCTATTCTATAGCCATCTCTCCAATATACTTTGGTAACCAGTTTCTCCCCATCCCTCTTTTATAAGTGAAAGGAAATCACCAGAGGCTTATTTCTTTTTCTCTTTTTTCCCCAATAATTTTATTGGGGGCTCATACAGCTCTTATAACATTCAATACATACTTTTTATCAATCATATTTGTATACATGTTGTCATCTTCATTTCCAAATATTTTCTACTTAAGCCCTTGGTATAAGTTCCTCTTTCCCCCTCTTTTTAAAAAATCATTTCACTGCGAGCCCATAAAATTCCCATCACGATCAGCACATGTCAATTGTTTGCACACATTTGCACACCAGTTGCCATCATCACCCCCGAAACATCCTTCCTCCACTTAGGCCTCCAGTACCAGCTCCCCAGATTTCCTTTTTTCTCTTTTTTTTAATAAATAGTTTTATTGGGGGCTTGTACATAGTTTTACACAGTACATAAATACATATACCATGCCAAGCACTTTAACATGCCTTCACTCTTCCAACATCTGCTCTTCCACTTGAGCCCTTGATATCAGCTTTTCATCCTTTTCCCTCTGTCCCTGCTCCCCTCTCCCCCACCAACCCTCAGTACTTTATAAATTATCAATTTTGACATATCTTACACTGCCTGACATCTCCGTTCACCCACTCCTCTCATGTCTGTTCTCTAAATGGAGATTATGTGTAGACCATTGTAATTGGCTCCCCCTCTCTACCCCACCTTCCCTCCACCCATCTGTACTCACCTCTCTCCATTGGTCCTGAGGGGTCCATCTGCCATGGGTTCACCATATTTCTAGTTCCCATCTCTACAAGCATACCTCCTCCAGACCAGTTGGATTTGTAAGGTAGAGTTGGAACCATAATAGTTAGGGGGAGGTAGGTTTACTACTAAGGCAGCAGGTGGACCTTGGGCCCCCAACTAGGCATTCCATCAATGCAAGAACACTTTGTTCTATTAAGTTGGTATTCCATGACGCTCACTGGCCCAATATGATCACTGCAGTCAAATAGGTATATAAGCAAATGTGATGAAGAAAGCTGATGGCACCCAGCTATCAAAGGTTCTAGTGTCTGGGGTCTTAAAAGCTTGAAGATAAACAAATGGCCATCTAGCCGAGAAGTAGCCAAACCCACACAGAAGCACAGCAGCCAGTGTGACCACAAGGTGTTGAAAGGATGAGGTCTCAGGCATCAAACAGGAAAAAAATCATATCACTGTGTGCCCACCTTCCAGAGACGATCACTAAGGACATGCGGGGGCTTGAATAAGAGTGGTGAAGAAAGCTGACAGTACCTTGCTAGCAAAAGCTATAGTGTCAGAGGTCTTAAAGGTTTGAGGGTAAGCAAGTGGCCATATATAGTTCAGGAGCAACAAAGCCAACATAGAAGACGCACACCAGAGCCTTAGTTCTTATGTAGATCCTACCAATCTCCCTTAGGTCCCCGCTATCATTCATAGCTTTCTGCAAACTAAAATCTCACAGTTTAGGCTCTGATACTATTTCCTCCTTTGGTTCTGGATTATATGATTTACACACCTTTAATCACTGATATTGGTTACTTCTTCCAGGTGGACTTAGTTGACATCTCATTTGATGGCTACTTGTATGGAAACAAGCCTTTGAGACCGCACATGCTGTTTTACCTGATAGCTGGGTGCCATCAGATTTCTTCACCACCTTTTGCCATAGCACCCATATTGAGATTATTTTCCATGACCAGCATATTCTTGGGAAATCCCTCAAGAAAAGTAATTATTGAAGTTAAACTCTTGTTTTGTGTGTGCCTGAAAGTGTCATTATTGCAGAATTGCATTTTATTTTAAAATATAAGTATATACCATATATACTCAAATATAAGCTGAATATCTGTGAAGGCACCCAATTTTACCCCCCCCCAAATGCATAAAAATGTGCTGAAAAGGGGCTGAGCCCCGGTGGCGTAGTGATTGAGTGCGGGACTGCGGCCTACAGGCTTGGTGGTTCAAATCCAGCAGCGGCTCTCCAGGAGCAAGGCTGGTTAGCTCCCACAACCTCCAGAGTGCAGTGATGCCCTAAACCAAACAAAAAGATGTGCTAAAAACTCGACTTATACACGAGTAGATATGGTATTTAACTCTTTCATTAATGATTTTTTTAGCATTTAAAGATTGCCTGTCATCTTCGTAGAAGCCTGGCAGCATCATAGGTTATATATTGGAGAGAGACAGCCTATACAACAGAATAAAACAGAGACTAGCCTCAATTCAAAAGAGAGTGAATGTAATAAAAACAACCACAAGTTGAAATAGGTTATATAACTATGAGCTCAGCAGTTTGAAGCCACCTGCCTTGCTCTGAGGGAGCATGATAAGATAGGCTTTTTGCTCCCATAGAAGTGGACAGCCTCTAAAAACTCACATAGCTCTACCCTTTTCTACCAGGTTGACATGAGTAAAAACAATTCAGTGGTAATGGGTTTGGTACTGGTTCCTTACCTACAGATTTCTTTAGATAAATCAACTGAAATCTAATGTAATCCCTTTTTTGTTTCTTAATTCTTAGTTATTTTAGCAGAATTTACAAGGCCTTTTTTATTGTGAATTGAGTGAAAGTTTACATAGCGGATCAGTTTTTTACTCAACAATTCTTACACACTTTGTTTGATATCACCCATTGCAATCCCCAACTATAGCTTCACTCATCCCACTTACTGTTTCCTGTCTCCATTTCTTCCTGTCCTTGAGTAAATGCTTTTGGTCTGAAATAGTTGATTCTTCTAAGCTGTTCATACCTTCCTCTGGTTTTGCTACCATTATTGACCTGTCTACATTTCAGTAGAAAATTGAGACAAGTGAATGAATTCATTTCTAGACCGAAAAGTTCATCAAAGTATCAAGGGTTCTACTGGTCTCAAGCTTGATTCTTTTTTTAATGACAATGCCTTGTTTTAAGATTTTTCTTTGTTTGCAATTTGGTGGTGATATGAATGCTGTGAAATTTTTTCTTTGAAGATGAAAGTTCCCCTCATCTTTTCTAGAAATCTTTTAAAATATTTTCAGAATTGTTTACTCTGTTCTCCATGTTTTTGTTTATTATATTTCTATTGCTTAAACATTCTTGATTTCATTTAAGTTTTACTGACATATAATTCACAAATCTTATAATCTAATAATTAAATATATTAGAGTGTGCATTCATCATCCCAATCAATTTTAGAAAATTTTCTTCATTTTTGAATTTGTTGTTATTAGCTCTTCGTTTCCCTCAATCTCTCTTAAAACAATTAATATAGTTTCTGTCTCAATAGATTTACCTAGCCTGCATTTCACATAGAGAAAATAATTCCAATAAAAAAGGAGAGAGACAGCCTATACAACAGAATAAAACAGAGACTAACCTCAATTCAAAAGATAGTGAATGTAATAAAAACAACCACAAGTTGAAATGGGTTAAAAGGAAAAACTCGTGGGAAGATGCTGAATTTTACCCTTCAGTAATCTACATCTAGTGCACTCTGTCTGGGTGAAAGATGATACATGTCCTCAGTCAGTGGATTTATTAGTACACGTCAATTACAGAAACATGCATGTGTGTATAAGAGAGAGTTTTATAACAAAGAGCATGTCTACTGAGAAAACATTCCAGTACAGTCCAGATCAAGTCCATATTAGCCTGATATTAGCCCATACGTCTAATTCTAGTTTATAAATTTCTCTTTCGTCTCACACGGCACATGCAATGATGCTAAATGCAGGATCCAGGCTGGTGGGTGGACAATCTTGTGGATCTAGTGATGGTGGAAGCATCTCCAGGGCTTTGACTACCATCAGTGTGGCTCCATGTGGCTTGTCAACAGGAAGGTGAAGCAGAGAGAGAGTGTGGCTTATCTCCAGGGAGAAAGACAGTAAGTTCAGGACAAGTCCATGCCCACAGGAGGGCATTTCAGACTGTAAGCTGATTGACAGGCTGACTCCACCCCATCACTCTTAATACCCTCAAGTTGACACAAGATTATGTAACTGCCACAGTGAATGTAGGCAGTTCAATGGAAACTTAGTCCATGTGAGGGCCCTGTAAAGCGATGTAGGGTTTTTATTGTCATCATAGCCTTTTGCAAACTGAGAGTATGAAATTTAATCTCTGACACAGTTTCTCCCTCTGATCTTGAATTTTATAGTTAATAATCCTTTAGACAATTTCTTTGGACCTGTTTTTCAGTTCAATAACTATGTCCTTAGCGGTTTCTAATCATAACAGTTTAACAAATCTATTGCGGTTCACATTTCAATTAGTGTAGTTTTCATTCTTAACAGTTTTACTTGATTCTTTCTTCAAGCCATTCGGGCATTTATAGAATTGCTTGACCCTCTTTTGCATGCTTGATATATCAAAGCTGTTTATATATAATATAATATAATATAATATAATATAATATAATATAATATAATATAATATAATATAATATATAATATTTTCTATCGGATACCTATAGATGTTTCTAGATACCATTTCTTAATCTTAGACAAATAGAAGACAAATAGAAGAGGCAATGCTCTCCACCTTTGGAACACTTTCATACCAGGGGGAACTAAACAAACCATTTTCCTATAAGTCACACTGTTCTCTTCTGCATATTTCTTATTGCTCAAACCTGTTCTTATAACTTTTCTCAAATTCCAGAACAATAGTGAAAGCATATATTTAGTTTGTTTGCCTCTGTCCCCAGGTAGCAAGTACAGTGGGTAAGTACTTTGCTGCTAAGTGAAAAGTCAGCAGTTTGAGCCCACTTGCCACTTCTTAGGAGAAATATATGTTCATCTTTTTCCAGGAAAAATATAGCCTTGAAAACCCTATGTGACTTAAATGCACTCTGTTGGGGGTGGGGAGGATAGACTATTCATATCCTTGATCAATGGATTTTGGGAATTCAATGGAAACCCTATAAAAAAATAAAACCCTGTCATATTGAGCTGTTATGCATCAGAATGAACTTCACAGCCGTGAATTGGATTTTGATCTTTGTGCTGGAATGTGACACAGATGAAGAGGTTATAAGTGTATGTTAAGTTACCTAGGCTGTAGTGTCTGCCCTGATGGCACAGAAGGAAATACTACATTGAATCAGAATTTGATCTGCAGTATCGCATCTAAGGGACTAAGGTGTACAAGAAGGAAGATAAGCAGAAAACTGAGAAGGCTTGTTCGCTCTTTTGGGATTCTAGTGTCCATAAATGGAGGTGATATCATTGCTTAAAAAAGATGGGAGAAGCCACTTCCATCAAATTGACTTCAATTTTCAGTGACCCTAATAGACTACATGGAACTGCTCCTTTGAGTTTCTAAGACTGTAAACATTTATGGTGAGCCACATCCTTCTGCTGAGAGGTTTGAACTGCCAACGTTGGGTTAAAAGTGGGTTGCCTAATGCACAGCATCACTAAGGCTCTTTGATAAAACACACACACAATTTGATCATGCTTTTAATGAATTTTAAACAGAATAAACTTACAAGAGAAATACAAATTTATAGTCACACAAAAACTTGCAGTGAATGCTTATAGCAGCTTTAGTCATAATCACTAAAAACAGCAAACGACCTACATATCTTTTAATGCACAGATGAAGAGACAACTGTTACCGCCATACAGTGGGCTCCTATTAAGTAGTGAAAATAACACAGTGTATATGTGTGATGTATACACAACAACATAGATGGTCTCAGATTTATTATGCTAAGCAAGAGAAGCCAGACTAAAAAGATATTAAGTTGTTGTTATCATTATTACATGCACAAAAGTCAATTCTGATGCACAGAATTAACTAATATGACACTATTGAACTGCCCTATGTTTTCCAGGCTGTCGTATTTAGAGAAGTAGCTTTCTCAGTCTCTTCTCCCACCAATAAATGGTTTGAACTGCCTTTCAGTTAGCAGCCAAATGTGGACCTGTAATACCCTCATGGCACCTAATGATACTATGAAAAAAAGGCAAAATTATAAGCATAGATAACAGATGAATGGTTGCTAGCAATTGGGATAACATACAAGAATTTGGGGAGGTGATAGAACCATTCCATAATGTATTGTGGTAGTGGATACATATCTCTCTCTATATGTCAAAACTTGTAGAATTTGAATCAAAACAATGAATATTACTCTCTATAAGTATAAAATAAATAGAAATTCTTTTTAGGCGTAAAATAGCTAAATATACACAACAGAATAGTATGCATCCCTAAAACCATGATGAAACCATGACATACTTCATGATCTAGATGGATCATTATGCTCAGTGAAGTTAATCAATCACCAAAGGACCAATACGGTATGAGTCCACTGCTATAGGGACTAACACCCAGGCCATCCTTGGGCTTGCAGACCACCCAGTCTGACGGCCAGCTTAGTAAGACAGCTTGGTAGAGAGTCTGACTGGTGCCAGTGAACCTTGCACCATCCTTCCTATGTAGGTGTCTTGAAGATCACTTTGGCAGTGGGTCCTCAAGTCAGCTGCGACCAGATTCTCAAGAGAAGCGAAGGGAAAGATGACTTCTTAGGTGCTGTCACATAAAATTATGATGAGGTCCCCTGGGACTATCAGACATTCCTATCAGAGTGATCAGGGATCCTGATGGGAAAGTCAAGTTAGAAGGGGGAAAGTCTAGGAAAATACAAGAATATGTCTGTTGGAAGAGAAAACGGGGAAGGCCAACTTCCTCATGGAGGAAAATTGACTAATAGTACATTTTAGACCTTAAGAGGGGAGTATGTCTGGTAGTAGGTATCCAATAAGACATATTGACCCGAATTTCTGGACAATCCCTGGGGACCCAGGCCAAGTGCTGTAGAACACTGGGGCATTTAATCCCGAAACTTCAGGGTGCACAACATGCTCCAAAGGGCAGACCAGAGAGACCTGATGTGGAAACCCAACTAGGTGAGCTAGACACCTCAAATACATTTGTAATCTGCAGACATAAGACTAATTACACACAGTGAGCAAAGAAGCTATACCAAGAGTATAACAGTCTGTAGGTGGATCAATATTAACCTACTTAAGTGCCCTACTTGCTGTATTAAGATATGTATTACTCTGCCAGACCTGTGGTTGACATTGTCAGTGAATATTATTGTAAGTTTTGCCTGACAATCAACTCCTATTGTTTGTGTAGATAGCGTCCAATCATGTAAGGATTTATTCAGTACTAGTGAATAATTCAGTTATTGTGATATGTAGTTAGCCTATACTTGTTCGATCTCCCTCTTTCAGTAGTGCTTTAAAAATTAGTACCATGTGCTAATCAATAACAGTATTAGCAGAAGGTCTTTATGTTCCAGGGAGATGATCGATAAGATTCTCTCCATAAATTAACAAGAACGTCGCTATGGTAATCCAGAGGCAGGCAAAAAGCATAGATTCAGGAATGGATGTTGGACTTGAACCTAATGTTAGTTCTAATCTAAGAGCAGTTAGTTCTTACAACATGGCCCTGCTCAGTACTCACCCTCATGAAGAAAAAATAGATGATATGGTACTATAATAAAGTATGAAAAATAAATAATTCGAAATTATAAACACAAAGTGTGGTGAAGAAATTTTTTAGATGGTGGGTGGTTATCAGAATGGCATCTGAGAGCTTAAAGGCGTGTTTTCAAACAAGAAGCCATCTAGGGGAGAAAGTTAACTAAGCCTAAGTAAAAAAAGCACACCAACAACTGTGACCTAAGGATTATAAATTTATATACCATATATACTTGAGTATAAGCTAACCTGAATAGCAGCTGGGGCACCTAATTTTACCACAAAACTGCATTAAAAAAGTGCTGAAAAACTCATTTATAAATGAGGGGGAGTATAGATTGGGGACCCAAAGCCTATCAGTAGGTGAAGTGACATCCCCTTACAGAAGGATCACAGGGAGGAGACGAGCCAGTCAAGGCACAGTGTAGCAGCAATGAGATATGCAACTTTCCTCTAGTTCTTAAATGCTTCATCCCCCCCCAACTATCATGATCCCAATTCTAGCTTACAAATCCGGCTAGACTAGGGGATGTGCACTGGTACAGACAGGAGCTGGAAACATGGAGAATCCAGAACAGATGATACCTTCAGGACCGTGGTGAGAGTGGTGATACTGGGTGGATAAGAGGGGAGGTGGAGTAGAAAGGGGGAACCAATTCCAGGGATCTACATATAACCTCCTCCTTGGGTACGGACAACAGGGAACTGGGTGAAGGCAGGACACATCAGACAGTGTACGATATGACAATATAATGATAATTTGTAAATTAAGGGCTTATGAGGGAAGGGGAAGGAGGAGGGAGGGGAAATATGAGGAGCTGATACCAAAGGCCTAAGTTGAAAGAGGATGTTTTGATAATGATGATGACAACAAATGTACAAATGTGGTCTGCATACAATAGATGTATGTATTGATTGTGATAAGAGTTGTATGTTCCCCCAATAAAATGACTTAAAAAAAGAAACACAACATTAAAAAAGTTTTTAACAACTACAAAAAAAAAATAACTCGGCTTATACATGAATATGTAGTTATCAAAATCCAAAGGAGGGAATAGTAGCAGAGCTCAAATTGTGAGAATTTCATTTGCAGAAGGCTATGAATGACAGTGTAAGCCCAAAATACATTTACAGGATCTACACAGGTAATAAGCCTCTGGTGATTTCTCTAACCATAACTGACAGATGCGAATGAACTGGTTAATCTTGTCACTTCATCTCTCCTCTGGTACACTTTGGGCTTTATCTGGATTTTAATATTTCTGTGTTTTATATTTCATATGGGAGTTTATCTCTGTTGTATTTTATCATTGTGGGTAGCCTTCTTGAATATTTGCTATGTGTTTTTCTATATATAAAACTCAGGACTGATGAACCTATACAGACCACTATCAGAATAAGAGTTCCTTAGGGCATGATGGGGGAGATGGTAGGGTGAGGAGAAGCAGATATCAAGGAGGTAAAGAAGAAAGAAATGTTTTGAAACTGGTTTTGGTAATAATTGTACAGTAGTGCTTGATGTGATTAAACTATGGAGTCTGGATTAGCTCCTAATAAACTGGTTTGGGAAAAAAAATTAAGGTACTGTTGAGAAGATTTTATATGCGTATCATTCAGCTTTGAACTGCCATGAGTTGTTGCTTTGTACAGATTGCTCCTGGATGATTACGCAACCCACCAAGTGGGTTACAGAAACTGTGCCTGGCAGTGAGGCAATGGGACATATAGAGGGCTTGTGCCACGGATGGATGTACTGAAAAGGGGCATAAGGCCTTCTGATGTTGCAGTTGCAGGATATGGTTGGTGAATAAATCATCTTATCTTTCACAGACCTGTTTCCTGGAACACTAAGGGAAGAGGCTATACAGACCTGAATTGAAGAGATAAGCTCTGTGAAGGGCCTGTGCTCTTCCTGGGGTGATAAAATCTGTGAAGGGGCTGTCTGGTGCAACCTGGCCCAAACATCCCAAACTCTTGGCATCAGTGACAGTGGATACCGTGAACTATTCTTAACCACTTCCTGCTGGTATGGGGTAAAGTGGGAAGGAGTAAGAGCTGGGAAGTTCAGGGCCCCAGGCCAGTCAGCAGCAGATTGTAGAGGCAAAGAAAGAACTGGTTGAGGGTCAGGTTGGAGATGTCTCTCATTCATTCCTGCAAAAACTTAAATACACTAGGAGCTAAAAGTAATAGTAGACCAATCATTATTAGAGGCCCAACAAGAGGCATAACTCAGGCCATGACAGGACTTTGAAACCAAGATGAGGGGCCGATAGTGCCTCAGTGACATCTTTTAATTTTATTGGCCATGGTGCAGAGTACTTTAAGGCTTTGTTAAACTATACCTGACTCATTAATATCTGCAGGCTGACTTGTGCTAAGGATGTTAACTGTTTGGGGAGGGAAGAGAAAGTTAGAAGTGGAATTTTTAATGGTCCGAACTTGAATAGTATGTACTGCTGCTTAGGGTTTTCAATAAATATGAGGTGAATTTTTTTGCAGGCTGCTGGGAGATAATAAAAACTGGACTTGCAGGACAGGTCCTGCAATTTGTGGGTAATGTTTGAATAGGCTCTCTTAGTGTTAGTTTGAGAGCTTCTTTAGTAATGACGGCAGCTCCCACCAGGGCCCACAGAGAAGGCTGCTAGCTTCTAATTGTCCTAAGTGGGCAGATAAGCTACTGAAGAGTGGGTGGGTGCCAAGGGGCTGAGTCAGGACTCCAGCTGCTATGCCCTGCTTTTTATCTGTGTAGGGAAAGAAAGTTTTATTAGGGTTTCGAAAATGGAAAGGCAGAGTTTGGAGGAGGGCTTACTGGAGTTTGTTAAAAGGTTGCTTTGATTAATTGGGGAGAGTTTAGAGGACTAGCAGGGGTGACTGGTTTGAATAAGTTAGGCTGCAGGCAATTTTTTCTGCTTTTTCACCTCCCCATGTTCCCGGGGGACTATCAGCTTGATGTCCTTCACATTCCTCACACTGCAATTTCTCTTACCATAACACATTCACTTCTTTCTCATCAATTTCTCAGCAGCTTTTCAAGAACTTTCAGATTTCTTTTGCATTCTGACACAATCAGACATTCTATAATAAGTTAGTCCAACTTTTTCTGATTATTTACAACTCACTGTGACCTTCTTAAACTGTTTCCATCCGGACTTAACACGTCACTGAAATCAAAATTGTATTAACTGTTAGCAAAGGGTTAAAGGTCTACAGCAAGTTGTTTCTGCTGTATTGTATAAAGGTTACTGAGACCACTTGCAAGAATTTTAATAGTTTCTGGTGTCTATTTTAGAGTTCAACTCTGAGGGGTGTGGGGTGGGGCAAAGGCCTAAACAGATAACAGCAAAATGAAATAGTGTTCTTTGGAGGAAGAGAAATGTTAAAGGATCTGTTCTATGTTTGCCTGAGAGCTGATTTTAAAGGCAAATGAATGTTGACAAGCTGGCTTAAGAGGAATGATGAAAAAGAGAGATGGTGAAAAAGACATCATTCAAGTTGGGGTGGTAAAAGTCTGGAGGGATGACCACCAATTCCCATAATCCAGACCAGGGAAGGTGAAATTGGACCGAGAAGGAGGGGAAGAATAAAAAGCAGTTCCCACTCACCTGCTGCCTTGATTTTTCTCTCTGGACTCGGCGGTGTGTGTGTGTGTGTGTTTATTGGGGTTCATGGAGTTTTCTGTTGCTAGTCCCAGACTCAGCGAATCGGGCCTTGGAGAGACAGACGCTTGGTGGCTGGGAATCCAAGGGCAGTCATTCCTCTAGTGGCTCTGTTGACCATATGCCAGGCAAGGCTTACTGAGTGGTCAGGGCCATGAACAGCATTTAGTCCAGTGCTTTCAGACTACACTTGAAGGGAACTTTCAACTGCCAGCGGCGAAAGTGGTTTCTTCTGGCAGTCTTCTGACCCTTTCCCTGTGTTGGCCAGATGGAGTGAATCAGGGCTTGGGCTTGCTAATTAGCCTTTTGATGAGCCTGAGGTTTGCGAGTCGTTCCTGCCTCCTTTTAAAACTTTGAAAGCCATGTTTAGCAGGTCACGGATAGGGGTTTGAGGCCAAGCGAGGTGGCAAGCCTGAGCAAGGTATAGGAACGCCGTAATGAAGGTGGCAGGCTCTTGTGAGAAAAGAAGCTGCAGACGTTGTGTCAGAGGAGGCCGGGAAGGTGAAAGCGAGAGACTCCAGGGAGTCTGCTGGGCTTGGCTCCAGGGTGGGGACAGGTGTCGGAGGTGCAGTCGCCTCAGCCTTTGAGGGGGTAACCAAGGCAGGTGATGGTGAGGGGTACCCAGAATATGGTGGAGGCTGAGAAGAGGCCTGAGTAGGCTCTGGTTGTACAGGAGATAATCGTGAAAAAGGTAGAGGAAGGGTAGGTGGAAGAGACAGTGCTTCCAGGGAGTCAGAGAAGGCGGGAGTGGTTTGTGCGGCAGCAGGAGATCAGGGGAGTTTGGAAGAGGCCATCACAGGTGACTGGAAAAGGAGGACTTGGGCTTGGTGACAGGAGGAACACAAAGAAAGATGAGAGTGGAGAAGGAAGCAAAGTGAACATATGGAACCTCTGCCCATTTTTAGGTGTAGTGACAAAACTTGTTAAAGTTACGAAGAATGGGGCTGAGCCCTGGTGGCGTAGTGGTAGTGTGCGGGACTGCGGCCCACTGGGACGGAGGTTCAATTCCAGCAGTGGGGCTGGGCCTCCTACTCCCACCACCGGTGAGCAGTGATGCCCCCAAAACCAAAAAACAAAAAACAAAAAAAAGTTACGAAGAATGTCTGGTCAGGGTGACCTGTTATCCAATTGGTATTTTGGCCACCCCTGGTTGCAGAAAAAAATCAGACACTTACGGTGAATGTCTGGAGCCAGACCCAGCTCAGTCAGAGTTAGGGACTCAGTGGGAGAGCCCTGGACTCCCTGGAATAGGAGGGTAGAGAATGAGCTCCCCATGGCATTTTAAACTACAGGGGTTGTGGGCAGAGGATAAAGGTGTCTCCTGGTCCCCATCTGTACCTGTCAGTCAGGAGGTGGCCTGTTAACTGAGCGGCATTCTAGTTAGAGCTAGGGGCCTAGTGGGAGAGTCCTGGATGCTCCAGAACAGGAGGCTCCCTGGCGCAGGCCCACAGCTTTACCTGGTAGGCAGGGATCCCAGAGGAGTGACAGTGAAAGACACCACAGGAAGCTAGGGAGGGGGAGAGACCTGGCTTTGTGGCTAGTACAATGGAGGTTGGTCAGAGGCCTTTGTTCAGGGTGAGAAAAGGAGGAAGTGGATTTTAGAGTAAACCTGAGAGCAGGCATCGCAGAGCTGTGGACACAAAGTACACAAATAAGTGGAAAGGGTTCAGAAATAACTCTTGCACTTTGCCAGATTCAGTGCCAGGAGTCATTTTAGCGGCAGAAATCCCAGAAAGTAAACACGGAGACAAAGGGCTGGGAGAGGAAGATACTACCTTGCGGATGCGGTGAATAGCAGTTGAGACGTCTTAGTTTGAGGAAAGGGGGATACCATACTGCCCAAGGATGGGCAGGGGCCTGTCAAGACACCTCTTACTCCCCCCAGGTTTCGAGCACCAAGATGAGAGGTTGAGACGGAGCTACAGAAAGGAGATAAATTCTGTTGAAGGAGCTGTCTGGTCTGACCTGGCCCAAATTCTACCCAAGGCTTCCCATTGAGATCATATACATTTAAGATTGTAGATGTAGACATGTGAAGGTGAAGAAGTTCATATGTCTTTGCCTCTTTTTCTCTCTCTGAAATAGATCATCCATTTGATCTTAGAAAGAGATCAGTTGAGGAACGACACAGAAGCCATTTCCCCTTGCCACCCCTACTCGGCATCTTCAAGAATCACAGGCTTAGATGTTTCTTCATACCAACACAGCTCTGAGCATGGTGTGGAAGTCAACTGATACTCAATGAAGTTTTAGGAATTTCAACTAGGTCTATTTTCAGTGATTTCTCTGAACACAAGTGATCCCTTAGGGCTACTGTTCTGGTAGACATTCTGTAGTGGGTGCCCCAAGGTTTTAGACTTTTACTCTTGACCTTTAAATGTTCTATAATGTGCCCCTAATTATTTGCTCTCAGAAAAGCTGTTCCTACTGCCACACAATCACCTTTTGATACTGGTAGAACAACTTCAGCTGTTTTGAATTTGGAAAATAAACAAAGCCTGTAATCACAGGTTGACGTGACAGCTCTAACAGTAGATTTAAACATAATTGTGAGGCTAGCAGAGGACCAGGCAGTGTTTTGTTCTGTTGCACATAGGAGTCAGAACCTAACAACACCTACCACCTAGCTACAACAATAACAACCTAACTGGTAGTGTAATACGCAGTCCAACTAAAATAAATTTGAAGGGAAATATGTTGACAAGGTGCTGTGATAGAAACTAAGAGTTGGGTTGAGGCTACGGGGAAACCGCCGCACTGGGTAGTGGTGTAAACCCGACCCTAGTTTAAGCTAGAAAATAAACTCCTTTTGTTCCTTTGAAAAAAAAAAAAAGAAAAAGAAACTAAGAGTTGATTAAAATAGAATTTCTTGAGTTATGTATGTTTTTATTGCTAATCATTGTGTTAGGCTAAGTTCTCTAGAGAAGCAAAACCAATGACATATACGATGCACACATGAATAGATAAATAGAGAGACATAGGTAGATAAGAAATAGTTTACACAAGTATTGAAAAGGACACATTCGGTTTGAGTTCCATGGGTCAAATGTTAAACTGGAGGCGTCTCCTGACTTGAATAGCGTCAGAAGCTGATGAACACAAGATTTGCAGAACAATAATGCCTGATAACAGGCAAATGAATCCAAGGTCATCAAGTGACGGGAGTGGTAAATAAATCGAAGGCAGGCTGGTCAAATGTCAAGTCGGACAACAGGTTAGATGGCAGACCACATGTGACTCCGAGGGTCAGCAGGCAAGAAGGTAAGCCGTGGACTAAAGTCCACAGAATGGGAGGTCTCTGAGTCAGATGCAGGATCTAGACCCAGCAAAAAGCAAACAAATTTTTTCCACAACAACTAGGAAGTGGTCTACTCCCCAAGGAAACGTCTTTTAAGTGGCATCAGGGCTGTAGCCTGTGTAAGGGGGTTACATTCAACCCTAATCTCCTCACTATTGCTTTTCTGCGCACTGTATATGAGGTGGTACACCCCCAAAATTGGATTTTTTTAAAGTTGTGTATGTAAATTTTTTTACAAAAGAACCTTATCACCTTCAGAGTACTCTCCACTATATTTAATATATTTGGCAAATCTCTGATTCCATTCTTGGTGACATTTTTCAAGCCATCTGGATGGCTGGCAGCACCTCCCTTGTTTATTTCTTCACTCCTTCTACATGGTCAAATCATTGTCCTTTCTTGTGGAATCAAAAAGAAGTCACACAGAGCTAGGTCAGGTAAGTAAGGTGTGTGGGGCAAGAGGCATGCTATTTTTAGCCCCAAACTGGTGTACTGAGATGGCTTTGTGAGCAGATGAATTACTGCGGTGACAAAATCAGTCCCTCATCTACTACAAATCACGTACACTTACCAAGCAATATTTTCATAATCTCTAAATAGAAAGTTTGATTAACAGTCTGAGTTGGTGAAACAAACTCCTAATGTCTTAAGAGTTGACATTTTCATCCTGTCAGGAAGTTGACAAGTATCCAGAAGGAGGTTTGTCATTAATCGACATTTTATCCTTTTTCGAAATGGGAAAACCACCTGTACACGTTATTATTTTCCCCACAGTGCTGTCATTGTAAGCTGTGTCAAACATCACAACAATTTATGTGACATTTTTCCAGAGCAGAAAACAAAATTTTACAGCCTGAGGCTGTTCTCTTAAATTTGCCCTTACAAAATACAGGTTCGGGTGAAACTGCTTGTATGAAGAATTCACTGAGACCAGAGAGAACCTTCCAGGGATGCCAATGGATGAACTAACTCACAGTGAGTTCCTTGATGCTTGCCTAATGAGAAGAATGCATACTACAAAGCTCTGCCCCCCCACCAAAAGGTGTAAAAAAAAAAAAAAAAAAAAAGCTCTGCCCATGGTAGCTTTTTCCATTTTGTTGTTGTTGTTTGTTTGTTTGTTTCTTTTGAGGTGGGGGGTGGGAATTATCTCCTTGTATACCAACATGGAGTTGATTACATCATGTTAGATCACATGATGAGGAATTACTAGACCTTAGCTGCCAAACCACTCATACTTATGACACAGTCAAGCTGACACAAATTCCACCATCCATCACATCCATTTCTTTAAAGTTCACAATCTTTGTACTTAGCATATTTTGCCCAGTTTCAAGTCTTCCTCCTTTCCTAATTTTTTTCTTTCTGACTCACTGCAATCAGCTATTTCTGCCATGTACCACTAGTCAGTTGAAAGTCTGACATAATCAGAGTGTTCAACTTAAAGTGTGTTAATTATACTATAGTAGGTAGACGAGCAGTATGTTTGCACGATATGTGTGTGTGTTTATAAAGATGCAAAAGCATATGTGCAAAAGAATTTTCATCTTGAGGGCCAACTCCAGTTAGCTGGTAGCAGCTGACTAGTGGGCTGTGTTAAACAGGCTTTAGAAGCAACATCAAGGCTCAACAAATGAGAATATCGGGATCCAATAGCAATGCTTGCCATACGTTTTGGACACAGTTCCTTCTGCTGTTCTAACAATAAACTCCTCTGAAAGCTCACTTGTGTATTTGTTCTATACCCATACTATTCTGTGACTGCAGGGTTCTAACCTGCCCCACCCCTTCTTTAACTAAAGGTTAATCTGGACTTAACTATCACCTTAGTATACAAGTCCTCTTTTAAATGGATGGAGAGCAGATTAGGTGCTCTTTGCCTTCTCTTTGTGTATCCTGTATCTGCCTCTTTCCAGTAGCTATCAGGTTACAGGTTGCATTTATCCACCCAGGCCTGCTGGGCATAACACTGGGGGGGCACCAACTGTGACTGGCTTTACTAATAGCAGAGTGGTTTTCAGTTTGAACCTGGCCAGAGGCATTCTGGAAGACAATGCTGGATATCTACACCTGAAAGGTCACAGTCTTGAAAAGCCTACAGGTGGGTTTTGCTGTGGTCCGTCAAAATCAGCTTGACAGCAACTGACAACTGTGCACCAGAAGAGTTGATCCTTGAGGACAGAGTCTACACCTGTGTGTTCAATCCTTAAGATAACAGCCTTCATATACCTAGGAGAGTTCGTTCACTTAGAGTGTTTTTTGAGTGAATGTGGCGAACACAACTCCAGTATTGTGATGTGCTGGAGTCACTAGAAGCAGAGGATGACAGAGATTCTTCAATAAATGATTTCTTGAGCAACTGCTCTGGAGAGAAACCTGTACACAACTAAGTGAAGCAGAATAAGTTGGGGCAACAAGATAAACAAAGATGTGAGTGCTGTTAAAAGCTGTCTAGAGCCTAAACTCACAGGAAACTGGAGTAAGAAAGATACCAAAGAGATGTCCCACCCTGATTCAGGGAAAAGCCTTTGTATCCTATGCTAGTGTGTCATTATGGAGCCATGGTGGTCTCCTGGGTTATGCCTTGGGCTGCCAACCACAAAGTCAGCAATTTGAAACTGCTCTCCACTCAGCAGGAGAAAGTGGAGGTTTACTGCTATAAAGATTTAGCCTTGGAAACCTGCAGAGTAAGTTCTGCCCTGTCCTCTATGATTGCTATAAGTTGAACTAGACTACTAGACAGTAAGTTTAGTTTCTGATTGGAGCCTGTCATGGGCTGCAGGACACCCTGGGAAGATTGTCCAACCTACCAGTCATTAGGATCCCCAGTGGGCTAGACAGTGGGAGTCCAAATGGAGAAAGGTGAGGTTGTCTGCTCCTGTAAAGAGTTAAAATGTTGGATGGTTTTGTGGTTTGAAATCAACTCAATGGCAGTGAGGCCTACTAGCAGAGGAGAATTCTTCTGAGAAATGAGCTAGTAGTACCTGAGACTCCTTGCAGCTAATGGATGAGAGTGCCTGCCTGGTAAAGAGAAGCTAGCAGTATAATTTACAAAACAGTGATGAAGGTCATTAGGAGAGAGTGCGTGCCTCAATTATGCAATTATAAAGGAAAGAAAGACCCTCCTTCCCTGCTTCCAACCCATTCCTTCCTTAGGGTAGAGTGCTTGCTGCCTTGACCTGTACCCCCAAAGGCAGGTGGCTGCCTTGGCAAGTTGAAGTACCTAAGAAGGAGGCTGGCTTGGCAGGAAGCTGAAGTGGCCTGCCCTCGAGACCCCTTCATGCAGTCCGATGACCCCACAGCTGACTAGGTGGGGGCATCTGAGCTAGAATGGGGTGGAAGGGGACCTGTACCAACTGCAAGACAGCTTAATAGAGTTGTCAAGAACAGCACTTTCATTTCTGAAGAAAAGTGAGACTAGCTAGCCAGGTACAGTGCCCCCTGGGGACTGCTTTTAATAATCTTCTATCTGTGGAAACATTACTGTCCAGAATAGCCAGCCAGTTTCCTGACAGAAAGGCTTTGCTTCATGGATTGGCATTTGCATGCTTGGAAAATGAGTTTTGAGCCTTGAGAGGATCGAAGCAGTCTGTGGTATTTACAATACGGCCTCATTGTCCAGTAGCTAAGTATAGTCTAATTCTGACAGATGGTTCTCAAGGGAAATTTCCTTTCAGATTGGATTATGCTTCCATGCTGAAATGCTCTAATTAAGGGGAGACTAAATAAACAGAGTGGGGGCTAGTGAAAAGGAGGAGAAAGTGGGCTGTTGGGAAGCTGTTTTGGAAAGTCTCCATGTTTGCAGTCTGTATCCTCTAAGTCCCACATGCTCAGCTACACCGAGAATTTGGGCCTCTGCTTTGCTGAAATCATGGTCATGTTGCATCAGTGGTCAGGCTTAGCAAAGCACAGGAACTTCGTATCCCACAAAGCCCTGCCTCTCATGTCTCACCTTCATTAGTATTCTTCCTCTGCTGTTGATGTTTTGAAAGTGACTTCCAGAATAAACGTGTCACTCAACTAAATCTCCACTTCTCAAAAAGCACAATTTATCCATTTAGATATTTCTCACTTTCCTAAAACTCTGACCAAATGGTTGTCATCGACGACTATAGCTCCAGGGTTGGTCAGTTTTGCCATTCCTCTGAATATGAGAATGGGGCATCCCAGAAGCTGGTAGAGAGAATGCCTGGGACCCTGAAGAAACATGAATCCACTGTGGAGCACTGGATGGACTTCCTGGTTCATGGAACAAGGCAGAGGCCATGTGGCTGAGAGACTGAGGACCAGAAAGAGAGAGAGAGACTTGGTTGCTGAGTGAGGAAAGGTGCCTCTGTGTACCAAGAACTATATCCTTGATGTTTTATGATCCCTGCTTAAACACCCCAATAAAAACAAAACTCACTGCCACCAAGTGGATGCCGATTCTAAGCAAAACCTAGAAGGCAGAGTAGAATTGCCCCTGTGGGTTTCCTAGACTGTGAGTTTTCTCAGGAATAGAAAACTTCACATGTCTCCCAGCTTCCCTAATAACCTCCATACCTATGAGTGTTGTCTGTGAGTTCTGTGTGGCCATTGCAATGGATTACTGAATGCAGCAGAGAAGGAGGGTATCATGGAGAGGAGTGGCTGGTGTTGGAAAAGAATGAATAAAGATGGAGCATGGAGACAGGTTTAACCTTTGTCTTTTGTGGAAAGACCATGGACTGACATGGAGATTGAGTCTCTTCCTTCGTGTTGCCAGAGGAGGTCAGACGTGTGGCCTCCTAGCATTTTCTCAAATTCTTTTTTATATATAATTATTTTATTGTGGGCTCATACAGTTCTTATCACAATTCATCCATCCATTGTGTCAAGACTATTTGTACATTTGTTTCCATCATAATTTTCAAAACATTTTCTTTCTACTTGAGCCCTTGGTATTGGCTCCTCATTTTTTCCTCTTCTGCTCCCCTCCCTTCTTCCCCAATTTCAATTTCTTGTCTTACCAATTAGAGATCTAAATAATTATGGGGAAAATACACCTCACTGTCGGATACAGAAGGATGGATTTTGCATGAGTAGGTTGCAACAAATTAAATTGAGAGGTCAGGGAGTGAGTTGTAGTCTGATCAATCATTTTGCCAACCAATGTTTTTAAATACCTATCATGTGCCAGGCAGTGCACAATGTATCAAGTCCATACTGATCGATCTCTTCTCTTGGGAGATGAGGATGTGGGAAGAAGGATCAGGTAGTAAACAAAAAATTGCACACATGTATGAATGGTGCTCTGAGGGGGTCATAAACTGGTTCCATGTCCAGGACTGCTTAAAAGAAGTCAAATAAGAATTGAAATTAAACGATTATTAGGTGTTGGTCTGCAGAGGAGAAAGTTCCCAGGCAAAACGAATTAATAGGTACACAGGCCAACAACAACGAGTTGTTTTTGAGCAGTTCCAGGAACACAGTAAGAAAAGTAATCATAGAAAGAAAGATATAAAATAGAGAAGGCATTAGAACTTAGGTAGCAGCACAAATAAGGGCATTGTATGGTCAACAAGCAGACTTTGAACTGTTTACAGGTTTTCTTTTTTTGTCACTGGTTTGTTGTTGTTTTGTTTAGTTTTGTTGTTTTGCTCTGTCTTGTTTTTTGTGCATATTATTATCTCTGCAAATCTATCTAGATAAGATGGGTGGGGTAGACAATCTGGAGGAGAAAACTATGGGACTTAGGGTTCCAGGGGAACATTGGAGAGGGGAAGGCAGGGGAAATGAAGTGGGTGTTAACAAACCCAGGGACAACAAGTGACCCAAAATCAGTGACAGGGAGGGTTTTATCGTTTGGTAGGCATAAACAAGGCCAATGTAACTGAGAAGAATTGCTGAAACCCAAATGAAGACTAAGCATGATAGTAGGACAAGAGGAAAGTAAATGGAAATAGAGGAAAGAACTAGGAGACAAGGGGCATTTATAGAGGTCTAAATACAGGTATTTCCATATGTAAATATATTTATATGTGATGATGGGGAAATAGCTCTATGTGCTTATATTTATAAGTTTAGTATTAAGGTAGCAGATGGGCATTGGACCACCACTCAAGTACTCCCTTAATGCAGGAACACTTATGACATTCCATGATGCTCACCTTCTCAACATGATTGCTGAAAACAAAGCAGGTGCATAAGCAAAAGTGGTGAAGAAAGCTGCTGGTGCCCAACTATCTAAAGATCTAACATCTGGGCTCTTAAAGACTCGAAGGTAAACAAGTGTCTATCTAGCTCAGAAGCAATCAAGCCCACAGGGAAGAAGTACACCTGCTTGTGTGTGTGATCATGAGGTGTTGATGGGGTCAGGTGTCAGGTGTCAGAGAACAAAATATCCTATTATTGTAAATGAGGGGGAGTGCAGAGTGGGGACCCAAAGCCCATCTATAGGCAACTGGATATCCCCTTACAGATGGGTCGTAGAGAGAAGACAAGTCAGTCAGGGTGCAGTGTAGTTAGTGCTTTAAGGCTTCCTCTCCCACTATTATGATCCCAATTCTACCTTACAACCTGGCTAGCCCAGGATGTACACTGGTACAGTTAGAGCTGGAAACATAGGGTATCCAGAACAGATAACACCCTCAGAGCCAATAATGAGAGCAGCCATACCAGGAGGGGGAGGGAAAGGTGGAGGAGAAAGGGGAAACCTATCACAATGATCTACATATAACCCCCTCCCTGGGGGATGAACAACAGAAAAGTGGATGAAGGGTGACATCAGACAGTGTAAGACATGAAAAAAAATTATAAATTATCAATGGTTCATGACAGAGGGAGGATGGGGATGGGAGGGAATGAATGAGGAACTGATACCAAGGGCTCAAAGAGAAAGAAAATATTTTGAGAATGCTGCTGACAGCAAATGTACAAATGTGCCTGATTCAATGGATGAATGGCTTGTGATGAGTTGTATGAGTCCACAATAAAATGATATTTTTAAAAAAGAAGGGCATGGTATGCAAACAAAAATAAAGCTTTGTTCTTTTCAGAGTAATCTTTGAAGGGGGCTGAACAACAAAGTGATATGGATAGGTATGTTCTTAAAAGGTCAGTCTAGCTGACATGCAGAGGCTGAATCAGGCGAGCGGTGAGGGAAGGGCCAGTCTACTACAGAAAGCCAGGGGATGGAGATGATCTTGTTTCTCAATCACCACCTGCCATTGAGCTAATTCCAATGTCGCCTCATGCGTATCAGAGTAGAGCCGTGTGTCCCAGGGCCTGCACTGCCTCATTTTTTCAGAAGTCAGTAACCAGATCTTTCTTGAAGTCACCTCTGAAGGGATTTGTTAGGGAAACATGTTAACCATTTGTAAAAAGCGGCACATTTTTTTTTGCATCACTGCCCTCTGGTGGTGGGAGCAGGAGGCCCAGCCTTTTCTCTTGTGGAGCCGCTGCTGGAATTGAACCTCCATCTCAGTGGACTGCAGTCCCGCGAACAAGCACTACGCCACCAGGGCTCAGCCCTTAAGACACAAGTCTATTGAGAAAACCAGATATACAATAAAGGTCTATGTTTATAGTGTACAGTTTGACAAAGATGGATGTATGGATGCACTTTTGAAATGTCATAGGCGTACCCTTTGTGGAACCATCTTCACAATCAAGATACTGAAGGTAATTGTTCCCACGGAACCCTTCTGTAGACCCGTTTCTAACCCTGCACTGCTTCACTTCCTGCTGCCCACTCCTGAGTCCTCAGGCAACCAACCATTCATCCCTTTCCATCCCTGGAAATATATTTGCATTTTATACAAATTAAATTGCTTAGTATGTACTCTCTTTTCTTCAACTCTTCACTCAGCATGATTGTTTTAGGACTTAACCCTGTTGTGGGTGTTATTGATGGTATCCTTTTTGTGACTGAATACTGTTCTATTGCATGGTCGTTAGCTGTGGATGGATATTTGAGTTGGTTTTGGTTTAGATCTTGTCAAATAAAGGTCATAACTGTGAACATATGCATTCATTCCTCTTGAGTAATGACCTAGGAATAGAATAGCAGGATATTATGGTAGGCATATGTTAAAGTTTTTAAGAAACTGCTAAATTGATTTACATAATACTTGTACCAAGCACATTGTGACTATCAATGTGTAAAAGTTTTAGTTCTACATTTTCACCAGTACTTGGCACAGGTGCCTTTTAAATGTGTTAATATGATGAATCGTTGCTAAACCAACTCTTCATTCCTGAAATATGGTCCACTTGGTCATGATGTATTATCCTTTTAATATATTATTGGGCTGAATTCTGCATGATTTCCTTTTCCTGAAATGCTCATTCTTGGACATAGGGTCAGGTTAGTAATGCTGAATTCATAGCTCGAGCTGGGGAATATGCTTTCCTTTTCAGTTTCCAACATGAATTTGCGTGGAAGTGACATCATTTCTTTTTTCAATGTTTGGAAGAATGCACAAATAAAATGAAGCTGTGTGAGAAGGAATTTCTATTGTTGGGAGGTTTAAATCTATGAGTTCCGTTTCTTTAACAGAAATAGGACTGAAGAGTGACTGAGAAGGAGCAGGTAAGAAAGCTTCATTAAATAGTCCTGTGACACATTTGGCTGCAGAAAGGAAGAGAACGCTCCGTTACAGAGAAGTTGGAGCAGTAGACCCATTGATTGGGAGTCCATTAGAAAGTGAGAGGTATGAATTTCAGAATAGTGCTGATGGGTTGACTTTTTAATTTCTTTAAATTATGAATTTAGAGCAACTTTATAGATTAGATTATCAGTTTGGCATGCAACAATTCATATTTTGTTTCAGTTTATTCACTGCAGTCTTCTTAAGGTACCATTACTTATCCCACTGCCTCTCTGAGTTTTTCTCTATCTCTTCCTTTTCTAACTCTCTGACCTATGTCCTTGAGTAAACACTTCCCTTTCCATTTAAATGATTGTGATTAAATTATTCTACATGGAAGCAAGTTCAATTCCAAACCTGAAGTATGACTAAGGCCCAGAGTTAGGGAGATCCCACCAGTGTCTCTCTCACCAGTAACCCTTGTCTCTTCTTTGGTTTTGAGTTCTTTTCCATTTTCATCTTCCCCTCTATCCAAGGCCTAATGAGATCCTTAAGAAGTATTTGGCACACACACAAATTTTAAAAATAAAAACAACCAAAAAGAAGTAGTTGGCACAAGGATCTACACGTAACCTCCTATCTGGAGGACAGACATCGGAGGAGTGGATGGGGAGAGATGTCGGGCAGTGTAACATATGACAGAACAATAATAACTTGTATTGAGGGTTGGTGGGGGAGGGAGGAGCAGGGGCAGAGGGGAAAGGATGGGAAGCGGATATCAAGAGCTCAAGTGGAAAAGCAGATATTTGGAGAATGATGACTGAAATCAGACATGTGAAGGTGCTTGGCACAGTGTATGTATTTATGTTTTTATGAGAAATGATGTACCAACCCCCAATAAAATGATTTTAATAAATTTTAAAAATTGTGGACTCTGCAGGCCATATGGGCTCTAAAAGACCTTGGTTTTGTAAAAGCACAGGCATTATGTATATAATATAAGTGAGCATGGCTGTATTCTAATAAAGCTTTATTTTACAAAATAGACCAAAAAAAAGTAGTTGGCAGCACTAGCCAGACATCATTTCTTTCTTTTGGATCCAGGGTTGTGGAGATAGATATTCCCCTCGTCCATTGATCTTTTGGATTAATTGTTCACATGGGCCTTTCACTTTTCATCATTCTTCTTCCTTTTGGACAGGAAGAGCACCACAGTTGTACCTTAGATGTAATAATGGCACCTTAGCTTTGAAGCACTCAGTTACTGCTTATCCCAGTGGGGTGCAGAACCTTGTCTTTGTGATCACTTTCATGCTAATTACCCTTGAGAAATCCCCACCCACCCCCCACCCCCCTGAAGTAGGGCTTGGACTGGCTTTTGACAGCACTTTCTTTGGTGACACAAATAGGAAGGAGAGACTGGGTATAAGTAATAATAGACATATTAATTCAGAAGCAGACAATTAAATGTAGTCCCAGGCAGCGATGGCTCTGTTTTCTCTTTCGACCCTGAGATGGGCCATGCACTGCGTGTATAAGACAAAGCCCCGTCCTCAGGGAGCTTGAGGTAGTTTGGTGTGTTCTCTGACTCGGCCCTTTGGTCTCATGGTTTCTGTATGTTCACTGGAAAATAGTGCCTGTTCAACTCAGCCTGTTCAACTCAGTCTCTTGACAAACTTAGTGTGATTTGCACCTTAAAAGGTGCTTGTTAAAAAAATTAGTTGGTTTCTCCCTTTATTTTATAATATGCTCAATGCATGGGAAAATTAGAAAAGCAGGAAATATTGAGTAAAAAGTCAGTTTTGACCACTCTGTCTAGTATTAACCATGGTGAAGACTTCGATACCTGCCTTTTCTAAATCGGTTCCCTTCATGGTTCTTTATTTGCCATTCCTCCATGCTTGTAATAATAACATGTACGCTGTTTTTGTATCTTGCGTCTTCGCTTTACTTTGTTTAAGGGAGGTGCTGAGGAGAAAGCTGTGCTTCTCAGAGGAACCCTCAGCATAGGGGTGAGGTCTGAATATCTCTGTGCGGGGCTTGGTTCCTTCATCCGTGTTCCCGAGGGCTAGATCTTCTCAGTCAATCAGATGGCAGTGGGCAAGCACAGAGCCAGGAGCAGCCTTCTGAGGAAGCTGGTCCTGCTGCCTTTCTGTATGGTATCTGAGGAGTCCCGGTCAGTGTGCTTGACAGAGGAGCTGGTAGTGACTAATTAGTGATTAATGCTTTCAAAGGGTTCTCATTAAAGTACTTTAAAAATATTTTATTGGTTGGGCTGAGCCCCGGTGGCGTAAGTGGTTGAGTGCGGAACTGCACTGACCGGCTTGGCAGTTCAAATCCAGCGGCTGCTCTCAGGAGTGGCACTGGATAGTGCCCATGACCACCAGAGGCAGGGATACCCCCCCAAAAAATTACAAAAATATTTTATTGGGGGCTCTTATGGCTCTTGTCACAATCCATACATCCATCCATTGTGTCAAGCACACTTGTATATATGTTGCTGTTGTCATTTTCAAAACATGTTCTTTCTATTTGAACTCTTGGTATCAGCTCCTCCTCATTTTACCTCCCTCCCCCAGGAACCCTGGGATAGTTTATACATTATTACTATTATTTCATCTCTGACACCATCCACTGTCTCCCTGAACTCACATTTCTTTTGTTCGCACCCTTTGTGGAGGGAGGTACAGTGGTTCTACATCAATCATGGTGATCAGTTCCCCTTTCCTCCTCCTACCTTCCCCCTACCCTCATGGTATCGCTACTCCCATTATTATTCTGAAAGGGTATCTGTCCTAGATTCCCTGTGTTGCAAGCTCTTATTGGTACATGCTCTGCTCTAGCCAGATGTGTAAGGTGAATTTGGGGTCATAATTTTTGATCCAACTCATTGTAGTCGTCTACTGAGAGCATGTTAGTCTATGCAGGGACAGGCATTAGGAAGTCTGGGGTGCATCTTCAAGGATCTTGGGGTGGTGCCTCTGCAGTAAGGTGCAGCTGACCCTGAGGAGGGAGGGTGTGCAGTTACGTGGTGCCTGGAATATCCCCTCACCACAAATTTGGACTAAAACCTGTGGAGGGGATGGGAAGCAGAATAGAGGAAATTTTGGAATTTTCTCAAATTAAGACAGAGATCTGTGAGGGCAAAACACATGATCCAGGTCCCAGGGGAGCATCTGTTCTTTGAACCACATCCACTGTGGTTCAGTCTCGAAAATTGGCAGAGACATTCTAATGGAAACTGATGGAGGAAGGCCAGCCTGTGACTCCATATGAGTCACTAGAAGGAGAAACATTTCCAAGGAGGATTGTCTCAGCTGTGTCCGCATCTATTCTCCCCTGATCCTGGTAGAGTGAGAGGAGGGAGGAGACAGTTTCTTAACACTGTGTTGTTATTATTGTGCATTTTGCTCAAGTTCCCTCCAAGGCATGGCCACTTGTATGCAGTAGGGCAAACCCTCACCCAGCCCTGCCCTAGCTATCTTCATGGTTGTTGGCATGTTGGAGTCCACTGCTGGGAGGAATGTGTCAGTCCATCAGGTGAAGGTCCTCCCTTGTCTCCGTTGCCCTTCCACTTTTCCAAGCATGATGCCCCTTCCAGTGACTGGCCTTTCCTAGGGATGCTTCAAAAGCATGTGTGTTTGCATGGTGCTCTTGTGTGATCCATAGCATTTCCTTAGGCTAAGTTTTAGGATTCTATCACCAGTCCTTCCTTCCTAATCTTAAGTCTAGAACAGTGGTCCGCAAACTGTGACTCGCTTTCCATGTGAAGTTGCAGCTCTGAAGGAATACTGAAAAAATTTGAAGGTTATTATTTCAGATCACAGTGATTTCATTTCTTTGGAAAAATATATCTGGGGGGGGGGGGCAGAAATCACTGCCCCCAGATGGGAATAGGAAGCCCAGCCTTGCTCCTGGAGAGTTGCTGCTGGATTTGAACCGCCACCCTGTGGGCCGCAGTCCCACACACAGCCACTACACCACGGGGGCTCAGCCCATTGGAAAAACATATTTAAGGCTCTTGAGTGATTTTAAAGCTGTTAGGAGGAACAGAATTGGCTCTTTGGTCTCAAGAGTTTGCCAAACCCTGGTCTAGAAGCTCCTGCAATCTGTCTGCCATGAGTAACCCTGTTGGTGTTCAGATGACCAGTGTTGTAGCTTCCAGCATCAGAGCAACCCACAAGGGACCGTAGTATCACCAACTAACAGATGTGCAGTGGTTCCGAGCAAGAGACTTGGTTTAGTACCTGGGGTTCACATGAATAGATGTTTTCAGTATTAGAAGTAATTCTCTCTGCATAGAAAGTTCCCCTAAGCAGCTATATAATGTTTAATATAATATTATTTGCTTGACCACATTCTTACAGAAAAAGGAAAACAAAAAAAATGGCCCCACTTTCAAAGATGTATTCTGGCTGTAGGAAGTCACCTGAGATCCTTGCAGTGGCTCCCATTCCAATCCCTTCACCCTCCCTAGCCTCTATTAATCTGTTCCCAAAAAGAAATGTCACCAGATGGTACTGCAAATGTCACCTGGCCATCAGCATGATTTCACCCCACACAAGGAGGCTTTAGAGAATCAAATGCATAGTTCACGTCCTGCATTTCAGATCTGTTTCAGACCACTTTCTGGGCATTTAGGCTTTCTGAAAACACTGAGTTAGGCAGTCAGGGCCCATAATAGGGCTGCTATTAAAGAACACTGCTCTTCCATTTACGGGAGGAGGGTCTGGTGACTCAGATCCTGAGCATTTGGTAAGAGCTCATCTCGTTAGCATTTCCTACTGGATTTTACCCCCCTCTGCTTCGTGAACTGTGTGCTTTCTCGGCGTTCTCATACCTTGAACTATTTTTAGCGTTTAATCCCTTCCAGGTATCAGAGCCATCAGACCTTCTTTTTTTTTTTTTTTTTTTAAGTAGAATAGAATCCTTCTATATTTTCAGATTGTGCATGGGTGGATTTTAGAAATTGAGTTGCTGGTTTTTTTTTTTTAATGGCTTCTGATCTTTCACTGTCTCATAAGTTCCATGCCTAGACATGGGCATCGGACCCTTATCCTGGCTCTGTCAGCGAATTTCTCAATTCTGTTGGTTATGTAAGTAACTGTGGTTAGTTTGGCTGACTCTAGAAAATGAATGAAAGGCTGGGCGTCCCCAGGCCGAGGAAGATGGGTGGCCATAGCCAGGGGTGGGTTTGGAGGTTTGGGGGTACTGTTGGACTCATTGGCAAAGGGATCACACACCACGATGTGGTTTGGGGTTGCATACAGCTTTGGGAGAGTGACCCGCAAAGGAATAAAAAAAAAAATTCAGATGTGTACTTGGAATCGATGTCAAGAGGTGTCCAACAGAAGTGTCTGGAGTTACTGTGAAGCCTGCTTGCACAGGGGGTCTGCTGTCAGCACTACTTACTGAAAGCCAAACCCTCCGTGAGCGACCCCTGGTGGCCCAGTGATGAAGTATTTGGTCACCAAGCAAAAGCTCAGATTGCATCCACCAGCCAGCAGCTCCACGGAAGCCAGGTCTTCAGCATCTGTCAAGACTTAGAGCCTTGAAAACTCTATGCGACAACTCTGCTTCTTCCGTGGTCTGTAGGAATCGGAATGTACTTGATGACAATGGGATTTTTGTTGGTGGAGTGGGCAAGTGATCAGTTACTTACCGAAAGGTCGACCATTCAGTCCACCAGTGGCTCTCCAGGAGGAAGCCCCGACAATCTTCATTCTTAAAGATTCCAGCTGAGGAAACCCTTTGGGTGGCTTTGTTCTGTGAAATGGGTTTCCATGAGTCAAACAACAACAACAGCACAAACCTTGAGTCCGGTGCAGATGAGAGTTAAGAGTCAGCAGAACGGACTCTTGCTTCAGGCCAGCCAGGGGTGGAGACATCCCAGAGGGCAACTGCACATTTCAGGGACTAAGCCTTGCCTGTGAGGGTTCAACTTCTTTAAACCCCTCCCTCCAGCCCTGGCTCACCACCCATCCCCTACCTGTCCAGCAAAAGCCACCCCTTACATGACATTCTTCGTCCTCGACTCTCATGTCCCTCAGCATCCCTCGGTAATGTTCCATCCTCGATACTAATTGCGTCCCTTGAAAACACAAAACAAAGCAAAATCTCTCAAGTAAAACAATGTTTTCTTTCCTATAAATCATCCAGGGGAGCAGCTACAGTGTGGTTTTAGCTTCAGATGGAGGACCTGCCTGGAGCTAGATTCCCAGCCAGTTTCCTTAGGGGAAAGACAAGAACTCAAATTTAACTTTAATGCACATGGTCTATGTGCTGATATCAACAGCATTGCCCTCAGATAGGTTTCACAGTTAATCGCCCACAAGCAATAAGGAGAGAAGCAAAGTTTGACCAGGAGTCTATTTAAAAGCCTGTTCTCAAATCCTCTGTTCTCTCCCAACATATTCCACTTCAAAATATCCACCCTGGTCTGAAAATATGCCTGGAACAATACCTTCAGAAGGTCTTGACTGAAAAATAGCTTGTATTGTGACTTCAATCTAGCACATGTATCTTTCCATTGAGTTCATCTGTGAGCCCCTCTACCCAGGGTGTTGCTTATGTCAGCAGGACCCGACCCACCCCATCTCCCCAAAAAATTCCTTGTCATCCTCATTATTGTTGTAGGTGGACAGATGATACATCAGAGCCCCAACAAGAGGAAGGCTGGCCAGACAGACCTCTAGAGAACTAATCAATAAAGGGTGCTAAATTACTGAAATAGAGGAAACTGAACTCAGTACTTCTCTCCAGGAGGAAATTACAGCCACTTGGAATTATTGCTCTGATAAGTCTCTCAGGGACATTGTTGACATTCCCAAAGAGCTCATGTTGCAGTGAAGGCTTGCTACCCTGTCTCCTGAAAACACAGGCCTGGTTAACTGCAAGCGTCCAGCCATTGCTGACAGGGGGAAAGCCAGAACTGTCTCCAGCACGTTTCCTTCCTCTCCCCATCAGAGCAGTCAGCTTCTCCTAGGAAACACCTGTCATGGGTTGAAATGTGCCCCAAAGAGTTATAGAAAGTCCTCACCCCTGTATGTGGAGCCCAGATCTGGCATGGGGGGGGGGGGGGGGGGGGGGAGGGGGTTCTTTTGTGATGTTAATGATACCTGGAAGGACCCTCAGCCTAATGTCTTCTGAATGATGTCCTTTTGAAGTGAAGGATAGACACAGGGAGACCATGTGGGGAACCATCTATAAATCTGGCCTTCTAAGAAGAATAGACACACACACACATACACACACACACCTATAGTCAATGCCTTTATTTGGTATCTAGCCTCCCAAAATATGAGATCATAACTGTTTGTTCTTCAAAGTCTGCTATTTTGGCACAGCACTAGGAAACAGATAACACCGAATGGGTATTTGAATCCTGCTGGTTTAAAAGATGATCAGGAAAATCTCCTGCGGGAGTTGCTCACAAGACCCAGCTCTGTCTTGTAGGCCATGAGCCTTCCTCTCTCCTGCACGTGTCTCAGCTCACATCTGTCTCCTAATTTAAAAAACTCCCTGCCAATTCTATCTAACAAACCAAACTCACTGCCCTTTGAGTTGGTGTTGGCTCATAGGGACCTTCTAGGACCGGTAGAACTGTGACCGCAGCCTGCTGTGTAACCACTTCATACATCACCAGGGCTTGAACGTCCCTCTGGCTTTCCGAGGCTGCAACTCATGAGAGGAACAGAAGCCTCATCTTTCTCCCAGGGAGAAGCTGGGGCTTGTGATGAGCAGCCAGATGCGGAACCCATTACGCCCCCCAGGTCCCCTTGCTAGTCCTAGCCCATTGATAACCTTCAACTGAAGCCCTGGGAGCTGTGCTGGCGTACTGCCAAGGCCCCTCTTCTGTCGAGGTCTCTCTGCTTTCAGTATGTGTCCATGACTCCTTTTGTGACTGGTACTGCTTTTGGCTGCCGCCATCCTTTTCTCTGGATGACAAGAGGGTGGGGCAAGATTGAGAAAGCAAATGCTGCCAACCTCTTGATATTGTCTTCAAAAACAAACATAGAGATTTACAGCTCTCTAGAACATGTCTAAATCATGTCTAAAACAACTTTATAGACCTCTGGCCTGAACCACTAAACCCTTGTCCAATTTTCAAATGTTGCTGACGTTAGTATGTGGTCCAGGATAGAATGTCAGCTGGCTGGTTCTTAGGGTAGGATGCTCCTGCCCTCAAAACACCCAGGTCAAAGTGGGACTTTAAAAGTAAAGCCTGGGCTGAGCCCTGGTTCTGTAGTGGTTGTGTGCGGGATTGCAGCCCACAGGATTAACAGGTTCAAATCCAGCAGCAGCTCTACAGGAGCAACGCTGGGTTTCCTACTCCCACCAGGGCAGTGATGCCACACACACAAAAAAAAGAGAGAGAAAGAAAGAAAGAAAAGCTCTTGCTTCCATATAAAGTTTTTAAAAATCATTTTTAATGATTGGGGGCAGGGCCTACTGGAGAAAACAAGTGGTAGCTGTCGCCTATTTCTTAGTGGTTGGATATCAATAGTTTCAAAGTTCTTTAGTGCATACCCAGTATTGTCGTTGTATCATCTGGGGCAGTGATCACATCTTGCAGCACCTGCCATCAGTACTCATTGACCAGGGAAGCGGCTAT
The DNA here is from genome assembly GCA_004026705.1 of Nesogale talazaci. Lineage (NCBI taxonomy): Eukaryota > Metazoa > Chordata > Mammalia > Afrosoricida > Tenrecidae > Nesogale > Nesogale talazaci. The sequence goes on along the minus strand of PVJH01003763.1, from coordinate 48,029 downwards.
CCAGGGACAAACTCTGGTGGACAGTGCAATAGGCCCGGAGGTTTCAAGCAACTGTTCTGGTGTGAAGTCTTCCAATGCACTCATGGTTATAGGGCATTGGCGATACTGGCCCACGTTTGGGAGCAGCTCCTGAGTTGGGGCTCCCCCGGCCCTGTGACAGCTGTGTGTCATCTGTTAGTTCCAGACTTTTCATTTCCTGCCCAGAGCCTTCCACGATCATCACTGATGTGTTTTGTTTTTTTGGGGGAGGGGGGTGATGCATTTCCTTTTGTAAACAGCTCTCCTGTATCTTCAATAAGGTGATGTAATGGGATTAATGATGCACTTTCCAGAATTTTCATCGATTCTGAAGATCGAAGTAGAAATCTGAGAGGAAGCTAAGCTGTATTTTGTCAACATTTGGCCACTCTTAAGCAAAGTATCCTCAGACAAACAGTGGGTTGCTCTGAAAGCTATGTGGGTATTTGAATGCCCAGTGCTGGGAAGATGACTGTGGAGGTTATAAACATGACCACGATGTGACTCAGATCTGAGAGAGAAGACAAAGGCAGGAGCAGAAAGACAGCAAACCACTGTATTTCAAAATAGGCTGTATGCATAAACTAGAAAGCAAAACAAAACCCCAAACCTATGATCATCAAGTCAGTTCTAACACATGGTGATCCCATGTGTTAGATCCCAACACATGGTGTTGGGTTTCCAAGGCTACACCTCTTTGCCATTAGCAGTCTGACACTTACCCAACAGCACCACCAAATAAACAAGGAGTTAAAAATTAGAATGTGTTTTCCGGGATACAGCCCCCTTAGGGAGACAAGATGAGAAATGGGTAGGAAAGGAATCACCAGACCTTGTTTTCCACTGCAGGTCCAGGCTGACCATCAGATATTGAATTGTTGTGTGGCTCTTGGGCTAAACTCCAAGTGACTCCACAGGCAGGTGACCCTCCCTGAGGGTTTGGGAAATGTATGTGTTTGTGAAGCGGTAGGGGATTTTATCCAGAGAAGAGCAGTTTCTGCCTCTGGCAGACTTCTGGCATCCTTGCTTTTAAAGAATTAGACTTTTTCTTTTCAAACATATATAAACTTAGACCCTCAGAAGTTTCTATGCACCTGTTGTCCGGGCACATCAGAAGAGGAGAGAACTCAGTATCTGTCCGGCAAGGTGGTCAGATTTGCCTAGCTGCAAATTGCACATTATCCAGTACTGACATCCATGAATGTGTTGTATTAAACATTCCCTTGTCTTATATCTTTGGATGAAGTAAACTTAAGCAGTAATATCTAGGCACCTGGAGTATAAACTTTGGAACTATACAGTGCCTTTGTCATGTAGAACTGTTCCATAGAGTTTTCTCAACTACAAACTTTACTGAAGTCATTCATTCACCAGGGCTTGCTTCTGTGGGTGCAGCCCACCTGTGGGTTAGCAGCCAATTGTAAACTCCATGTGTCAGCTGGGCTCCTGGTTTACATTCATATTCATGTTATAGAAGAATTACCCATGTATCATTGAGTGGGAGGTCTCTGATGACAGTGGGGGATAGTATAGAGAGTATAGAATAATGTGACATGTGTTCTCTGTAATGGAGAGGGAAGGTGAGACATGAAGCACTGTGGTAGCAATAAAGAATAGGTTGCATACACATATGTGGAACACACAGAGATTAGTGGGATATAAAGTGATAAAGGGATCATGGGCAAATTGGTTGGCACTGGTTACCCTAGGGTTTGAGGCAAAATAAATACAAGAACATATATTGGTTATAAGAATAAACATTAAACCATTTATTCATAGCATCTTTATGTTAAATGGCTTCTATATTCCAGGTCTGTGGAGAGGAAATTGATATCTGTAAATTGCATAGGTAGTTATTGAAATTGGAAGAAATCATATGAGGAAAAAAATACAAGGAGCTCCACCCAGGAACTTGTAGCACAAAGGCAAAGGCTGACCTGAAGATTCAGTGAAATCTTCCATGGAGAAGCTGCATGGAGGCTGAGCCCCACGTGAGAATAGATGTGAACTAGAAGACAAGGAAGGAAGAGAGGTGTGCAAAAGGCATTTTAGGCTGGAAAAATAAGCATGTAAAATATTTGGCAGTTTTCTTCAAAAAACCAACACTGGAAAGCTATTGAAGGATTTTCAGAAGGACAGGGACATGATCTCATTTGCATTTTACAAATAACCCTCTGGCTGTTGTGTAGAGAAAAGATTGCAGGGTGGTATCTGGGGAAATTGTCAAGAACTCCTTATGATTGGTCTTGTCTTACCCTGGCAGATGAGGGAACACATGCCAAGGTCTGGTTGTTTGTACATCCAGGGATCAGACAAAAATTAATACTAATCTTACCCTGGTCATCAAGAAAATGTTTTCAATTACTCATGTGACTAAATATTGTCTCCCCAAATAAGATTATGCAGATGAGCCAGGAATTAGTGTACCCGGCTTTTCAGAGAGAGAGTTTTAAAGATCTTGAGCCAATGAAAAAGGGAGCCCTGGGGATTGCTGGGGGCTCGATGTTGGGCTGCTAACCACAGGGTTGGTGGCACAGACTCACCAGCATCTTTGAGTGAGAAATTGTAGGCTCTTGATAACCCTAGATAGTAATGGTTCTCAGTGTGTGGGCCGTGACCCCTTTGTAGGTCGAATGACCCTTTCATAGGAGTTGCCTAAGGTTATTGGAAAGCACATAAATATTTCACAATATGTAATTACATATTGTTTGGTGATTAATCACTATGCTTTAGTTATGTTTAATTATGTTCAATGTATACCAATGAAAAGACTGCATATCAGATATTCGCATTATGATTCATAACAGTAGCAAAATAACAGGAAGCAGCAACAAAAATAATGTTTTGGTTGGGTGAGGGGGGTCACCATAACATGAGGAGCAGTATGAAAGGGCTGTGGCATGGGGAAGGTTGAGAACCGCTGCACAGTAGGGCTCCTGTGGTACGAGTCTGCATCAGTTCAGTGGCAGTGGGTTGAATTTGTTTGCCAAGCCAGTGAGAAGTAAACTGCCGATATAATATTTTTTCCTATGTGTTCTTTTTTAAAGGAGAATTTTGCAGCAAATTTGCCAAATGCAGTATGTCCTTTGTTTTTCTTGACTGCTGCTTCTGTGGGCCTTGAATTTGGATCCAAGTAAAAGAAATGACTTGACAACTTCAGTCATTTTTTCACATATCTATTGGTCCCAGGGGGAGAATTTTGTTTTCATGTTGAGGTAAAGTCCATACTGATATATAATCTATTATGGCGATCATAATCTTTGATCTTCATCAGTAAATGCTTCAAGTCATCTTCATTTTCAATAAGTAAGGTTGTATTTGTCATCCACATATTGCAGATCATTGTTTTCCTTCAATGCTGATGCTTTGGTCTTCTTTTGGGGGGGGGGGGGACGTCATTGCCCTGGTGGGAGTAGGAGGTCCAGTCACTCCTGGAGAGCTGCTGCTGGATGTGAACTGCCAACCCTGTGGGCTGCAATCCTGCACACAACCACTATGCCACAACCACACAACCACAAGATGGAATAAATATGAATGAAGGAAAAACTCTTGACATAGACATTTCCTGGCTTTAAACTACAAACTATTCTTAGTTATGTTCAAACAACTGCCTCTTGGTCTGTGTACAGGTCCCTCCTGTGCCTGATGAGGTGTTTTGACATTTTCATTATTAGAAATGCTATAGCTGTTGATTGTTGTAATCCATTGTTGAATGCCTTCATGTAGTCATTGTGGTCCAGGCAAGTGAAATCCAGTCCCCTCTGAACATAGTACATGTATATGAAGAGCCTTGCTACTAGTTAGAGAGTATTGGAAAGTTCATTATAGCAGATATTGAGAATGATGATGACAAGAAAGGTACAAAGGTGCTTGACACAATAGATGGATATATAAATATGTGATATCATTTGATCTCCCTTCTGATTCATTTTGAAGTTGTTTCCATTTAAATATGTTATGCCTTCTTTCTTTTGAGTTTTTTTATGCTTCATCTAGCCATGGTTGTTGGGTTTTTTGTGTGTTTGTCTCCCGTTTGTGTTTTCAAGGTTTTCTGTAGATGAAATCCAGGATAGATAAATCTATAGAGACAGTTACTAGATTAATAATTACCTAAGGGCATGGCAGGAGAGGACAAGGGGCAATTGGAGTTAACAATAATGAATATGGGAAGAAAATATTCTGAAATTGTGGTGATGATAGCACAACTCTTCCTAATATGATTGAATGATTACATGTATGATATGTGAAGTATAAACTAATTAGACTTTTTAAAACAAAGGAAAATATCTCTGCTATTTTCTACTTTTGGCCAAGATTCAACTAGTATTGGCAGTGATATTTCTTGTTCCACATCTTCTGAATCTCACTGGAATTTCTGACAGTTCCCTGTCCATACAGTGCTGCAAAAGTTTCTTATCTACAGCAAATTTTTATTGGCACATTATTGTTTGCTAATTTCCACATTCTTTGAGATCATCTTTCTTTGGAATGGTCATGAATAAGATCGCTTTCAGTTAGTTGACTATGTAACATCTTCCAAATTCCTTGATATAAGTGAGTGAGTACTTTCAGCATTGCATCTATTTGTTGAACCATCTTAACTGGTATTCCATCAATTCCTGGAGTCTTGTTTTCAGAGATACCCTGAATGAAGATTGAACTTCACTTTTTCATTTAATACCATCTATCCTTGAGTATTGCCCTTGGAAATGGCTTAATGTCAAACCATTCTTTTAGGTACAGTGACTCTGTATATTTTCTACCTACTTTTGATGCTTGTTTTGTCATTCAATATTTTGCCGATAGACTCCTCTATTTCCTGCTACTTTCCTCTTTTCCTACTATCATGCTCAGACTTCATTTGGATTTCAGTAATTCTACCTGGTTACATTGCCCTTGGTCAAACCCTACCAGGCTTCCTACACCCTCCTCACCACCGATTTTGGATCACTTGTTCCTTTGCCCCTGAGTTTCCCCCATCTCCCTCTCTCCCAGGTCCTGCCACAACCAGAAATCCCATTGTCTTCTCCTCCAGATTGTTTATCCAGCCTGTCTTATCTAGATAGATCTGTGGATATAATAGCATGAACAAAAACAAGACTGAGCAAAACAAAGCAACAACAGCAACAAAAACAAATGACAAGAAAAGAAAAGCCTGTAGATAGTCCAAGGACTGTTGGCCTTTAGGAGTGTTTTCCAGTGAAGTATGATGAGGTGCCACAGCCTCGTTCCAAAGTCTAGTTTTGGTTCTCCCTCAGGATTTCCTTGCTCTGCTTCCCTGGCTGTTCTGTTAGGCTCGCTCAGTGTTTTGCCTCAGTGTGATGGGGTCAGATCCGGTGCAATTCCCACACTGTGTCTCCAGTGTTGTCTCCCAAAGGTCTGTGGGTCAGTGAGGGATATCGTGTCTCATAGTGGGGCTGACCATATAGTCTTCTCTGTGGATTGGCTCTTTTGAGCGGAGATAGCATCCTTAAGGCTTGGTGGGCCAGGATGTGCTTCACTTTCTCTTCCTCCCCCTCCATTTGCTTCGGTATGCTCTGGTCAGACATGTCCCTCTCCCTGAGTTGTAGCTTCAGGGCTGTCCCCTGAAGTGAATTCTTCCAGGGGGAAGGAAGGCTGTCCTTGTAGTTGGGGTTGGGACCAACCCCTCAGACCTCTTTATTGGTACCCTACTTTATGCTAGTATGTTCTATTCGCATCTTGGAGCACCAAGTTGATTGTCAATCTTTATGACATCAGAGTACCTCATCTTTCTCCACAGAGTAACTTATGGGTTTGTATTACTGGGGTTAAATAACTTAATAGTTAATATCCCAACACCTAACCCATTGGCCAAAGGTGTGGAAAGGAATAGAAGGCCTAATCAATCATTAGCTAATAACTACATTCTAAAAAATTCATAGTGTCAGTGACATACATTATTTAAATAATAATGCCTGTTTTAAATAAACAAATAATGACAACAACAAACAGTAAATTTTTTCTTACTCCACAAATGTGGAAACAAATGTTAAATAATTAGCCCAAAGTCATATAACTAGAGGCTGGCAGAACTTGGATTGAATCCAAGACCTATTTATATTTAGCCTTCAGTCTTCAGGTTGAAAAATTCAAAATATGGCACAGAAAGAAATGAACTGTCTCCTGTAGGTTTTCACTAGCTTGTTGGAAATTCTCTGCTAACCATTCACTGGACATTTAAGATCCTTCTGTGACCCCAGTTGAAAGCGCTAACATGCATGAGCAGAGTTAGTCATCGTCGGTGGCTACATTTATTCCTGATAAATTCAAGGCATCACTAGGATGAAAATAGAATTTGGGGTCAGATTCCTTCATGGCTGGAAAGCTCTGCAGCTGTGACAGATGGATGAGGAAGCAAATGCTTGAGGGAGCAAATGAAAGAAGAAAGTGTCTGTCCTAAACTGAACCTTCCGTCCAGACTCGCCTCCTAGAGCTGCTTCTATCGGTAGAGGTTTTGTATTTTGTGTCAGCTTGTGTCTCAGTGAACATGTTCCAAAAAATTCCAGACTTTCCTCCTCTTAGGTTCAGTCCACCCTAGTCCCACCCTCCATTCCCCTTGCGGTGACACCCTCCAGGAACTGGAATGCTTAGGACAAGGAAAGCTATGATAATGGGTATGTCTTCATGACCTCCTGCTGCTGTAACAAAGACCCAAAGTGAAGGACTTTAAAGAACAGGCATTTATCGCCTCACAGTTCAGAAAGCTAAATGTCCAAATTCAGGGCACTGGCTTTAGGGGGAGGGAGGCTCTTTCTCTTTTGGTGGTGGGTGAAGATCCTCATCTCATTTTGTCTTGCCAGAGTAGGCTTTAGGTGGTTGAGATCTTCTCAGAATGCATTTATCTTTCCCCCACTTGCCCTTCAGCATGCCTAATCTGCTCCTTTCAGATCACAACAATGATTAGGCTGAAGATACACCCTACCAGAGATACGATCTCGTACTCTAATATGGTCACATGAATTTAGTAAAGAAAACCCTAATCTCTGATAGTGTTACATTCCACAAGTATGGAGGTGAGGGTTCCAACACAGACAAGGTGAGCATTTTTATCTTCGTGACTCTGAAGAAGGGAAACATAGCAAACAATCTGATGAAATTGTAAGATGGGAATGGGAACAGACAATTCTCTGGGGATATATAGACATCCAGTCTAAAAAAGAAATAGAAAACAGAGCACATTTTGTCTTTTCTTATCTGAAAATAAAGAAAGATGAAAATTTGCTCTATTTTTAATATTAGAAACCCTAAAAAGATTTTTTAAAGACTCCATGTATATCATATTCTATGCACTGTTCGTTTAACTATGTTAGACTGGGTTGAATAGAAAAACAAAATCATATATATATATATATGCTTTATATCAAAGAATAATTGTATTAAGAAAATATCCCAGCCCAATCTGATCCAGATCAAGTCCATAGGCCCTATATTAGCCCATAATTCCAGGGCTAGTCCAAAAATCCTTCTTCAGACTCACACAATTACACGCAGTGATGCAAAATGAAGGAAGATCACAGGCAGTAGGTGCAAAATCTTATGTATCCAATAGCAGTGAAAACATCTCAGTGTACCTCGTTCACCAACAGGAAGGTGAAGTAGAGAGAGGCGCTCTTCACAGGTCTCAGCAAGTCTCCAAGTGGCATGTCAGCAGGAAGACAGAGAGAGAGAGAGAGAGAGAGAGAGAGAGAGAGAAAGTTCCCAGAATCCTTATGAAAAGGCCATATCCACAAGGAGGCATCATCAGGTTGTGATCTGATTAACAAGCTAAACTCCACCCCTTTACTCTTAATACTCTTAACACAAGATTATTTAACTGCCATGTACTTTCTAATGACATTTTGCTTTCTTCAATTTTAATGTTCTCCCATGACTCATATGATCTCTTGTCATTAGTTAGTATTCAATGCAAAATATGTTCTTACAATGGTCTCTGTATTTAGTGGGATATACTTAAGGTCATATTTTGGCTTTTGTGGGCATGTTTTAATTTTCTACAGCTTCAACGTGAACTTGCACATAGCCAACTGGGAGGTCACTCCAGGCCATGTTTTGGCTAATGATAAGGAGCTGCTTAATCATCTCTTATCGCAATTTGACTGTACAATATGCATTTGACTTTAGTCAGTTTAATTCCTATCTATTTTATTGGGAAAAGTCCACATAAATAGTAAATTTTTTTGTTGAAAAAGGGTTTGTGCAACAAAGAAGTCCTTTGTCTTGCAAAAGTTCATCATATGATCTCCAGTTTCCCTCTCCATAATCACACTTTCCATTGTAAGGAGGACCACCAACCAGCTTCCCTATACTTGTCATCCCTATGAAACTGCTGGAAAATATCAAACATATGATCACCCAGAGCCTCTCCTTTAACCAGCACTTCATCTATTGGTGGTGATACTGAAGATATTAGCTTTGCTATCTCACCCCATGGATTAGTAAGAGATGCAGACTTCTCCAAGCCTGTAGGTGTAGAAATAGCATTATCAATGCTGTGAAGCCTAACCAGGCTGGGGAACCAATATTAAGAAACCCATAATAATGATTTCATTTCTTTAGAACCATTCCTGGTACCAATTATGTTAGATAGGGTTCCCTGGAGAGAAAAAAAAAAACCCAGGACACTACTGATTATATAGATAAGTAGATAGATAGATAGATAGATAGATAGATAGATAGATAGATAGATAGATAGAATAAGAAGTAAACAGCTAATTAATCTATAAAGCAGTACAAATGGCGTGCTGTACTTTCATGAGATAGTTAATACACTGGCAGCCCTTCAACTCTTGAGAGCCACCAGGTATTCCTTTGTAGAGCAATTCAGGCTATCAGGCCATAGACAATAAATAACAAGGCAGGTCACCAACAGTCAGCCAGATGACAGGGTTCCAGTCCCCAGCTCAAGTGAATATATCCACCAGGAACATGGCAAAGCAGATCTTGAAGGAACCTCAAACTACAGTGACACGGTCTATGAGTGAGGTGTCCCAAAGGCAGTATAGCTTGCAAATTAATGCAGAGAACAAGCTAAGGCAGCACACTGGTCTGATCATCAAAGAGCAAGAGGCAAGAAAGACAAGGCTTGCTGAGCCATTTATATCTCCATCCTTCAATTAATCCCACATGTGTTCATTGGCCATGTTGGCACAATAAACCTACCTATTACAATCTCTATGAACACTCCTAAGTTTTCTAAGTACCCACCCTCCCTCTTTGTTTCAAAATTTTGCATCCTAATCAAGAGTAATTATTGATGAATCTTGATTGCATTTTTGATCAATGTTAGGCTGAAGAAGCAGGCAGAAGTCTCCAATTTCTTCAGTCTTTGGTAGTAAGTTTGAATAATAGTTCTGTTAACTTGTCTTCCTTATAGGTATATAGATCTTATCCTATCACTGACAGCATTTGGACTTCAAGAGAGATCTTGAAATCTTCTTTTTGTTAATTATTGAAACAACAGTCCTCTGGAATTTGTCATTCTGGTGTAAAAAGGTACATAATTGTCTGATTCTGTGACGCACTTGATTTTTTATGACTTTCAGTTTTCCTAGATTCAGACACTGCACATTACATGTGCTAATTATTAATAGATGTTTGCAGCTGTTTCTTATCATGTTGAGTTATGACGCATTAGCAAATACAGGTCTTAAAATTTTTGGTCTATCTATGTAATGAAGGTTGGGTCTTCTGTGAGAACCAGCTCTTCCTCAGTTGTATTTTGGGTGTCTAGCAACCTATTGAATTTAGTCTCCAGTCCTGTTATCAGAAAACGTTTACCTGCTATTCATAAGGTTTTGGATGGCTAATGTCTTGGAAGTGGATTGATGGTTCCTTCTTTTTAGTCTGTTCTTAGTTTGAAAACTCTGCTGAAACCATTTCACTATGAGTAATCCTGCTGATATTTGAAATACCAATGACATAGATTTTAGCATTACAGGAACACATTAGCTACCACCATATGACAAACCTACAGAGAAGTAGGAGTAGTAAAGTATAGGTCTTAAAACTATAGTAAAATTGGGATTAAAAATGGAAATAGTTATAATTTGAAAACAGTTCATTGTCATTCTCAAATAAATGTTCTGTGACACTAAACCTCTTGATTATAGTATCTACTGTGTATAATAGACTATAATCAAAGAAAATGAAAAATTAAATTAAAAAAAATGATCCATAATGTTGGAAGAAACATGTTGTTATGAAATCATGCTACTAAAGTAAAATATGATTAGAGATTTAGTAGAATTTTTGGTTCTTAGGGTATATAAGCATATTTTTTGAATAATGAGCAAATAATTAAAGAAGTTGGATTTTACGGTGAGAAGTCCAGTATCAGCATTGGAGGAAGATTTATTAACAACCTGAGATATGCAGATGACACAGTTTTGCATGCTGATTGTGAGGAGGATTGAAAACACTTGCTGATGAAGATCACAGCTTTCAGTATAGATTAAAATTCATTGTTAAAGAAACCAAAATCCCCACAACTGGACCAATGAATAACATCAAGATAAATACAGAAAAGGTTGAAGTTGTCAAGGATGTTGTCTTTCCTGCATCCACACTCAATACTCATGGAAGGAGCAGTCAAGAGCTCAAACAGTGCATTGCGTTGGGTAGATCTGCAGTACAAGACCTCTTTTAAAGGACATTATTTTATTTGTTCAAAATCAGTGACAAGGTGGGTGAGAAGTTCGATAGGGATTGATCAAGAGTAGTGTAACAGAGAGAAAACACTGAAGCCCAAATGTAGACTGAGCATGATAGTGGGACAAGAGGAAAGTAAAAGGAAATAGAAGAAAGAACTGGGGGGTAAAGGGCATTTATAGAAGTTTAAATGCAGGTATGTACATAGGTGGATATATTTATATGTGAGAATGGGGAAATGGATCAATGAGCATATACTTATAGGGTTAGTAGGACAGCAGATGGACATTGCACCTCCACTCAAGTATTTCCTCAGTGCAAGAACATTTTGTTCTATTAAATTGGCATTCCATGAGGCTCACCTTCCCGACACGATCACTGAAGACAAATTTGTGCATAAGCAAATGTGAAGAAAGCTGATGGTGCCCGGCTATCAAAAGATATAGTGTCTGGGGTCTTAAAGGCTTGAGGAAAAAAGTGGTAATCCAGCTCAGAAGCACCAAAGTCCATATGAAAGAAGCACACCAGCCTGTGTGACCACGAGGTGTTGAAGGGATGTGGTATCAGGCATCAAAGAACTAAAATTATATCATTATAAATGAGGAGGAGTACAGATTGGGGACCCAAAGCTCATCAATAGGTGAAGCAACATCCTCTTACAGAGGGGTTGCAGGGAGGAGATGAGCCAGTTAAAGTACAGTGTAGTAATAATGAAATATGCAACTTTCCTCTAGTTCTCAAATGCTTCCTTCATGATCCCAATTCTACCAGACACATCCAGTTAGACCAGGGGATATACACTGGAGTCAGAAACATGGGGGATTTAGGATAGATTATCCCTCAGGACTAGTGGTGGGAGTGGTGATGCTGGGAAGGTGCAGGGATAGAAAGGGGGACTAGAAAGGGGGAATCAATTTCAGGGATCGACAAATAACCTCCTCTCTGGGACACGGACAATGGGGAACTAAGTGAAGGGACACATTTGACAGTATACTATACAAAAAAGTAATAACAGTTTGTAATTTTTAAGGGTTCATGGGGGAGGGGGAGAGAGGAGGGAAGGGAAATATGGGGAGCTGGTACTGGGGGTCTAAGTGGAGGGAGGATGTTTTGAGTTTGATAATGGCAACAAGTGTGTAAATATGGGGTGCATACAATTGATGTATTTATGGATTGTGATGGGAGTTGTATGAGCCCCCAGTAAAAGGATTCATTAAAAAAGGGAGGGGGGTGCTTAGCCCTGGTGGCGAAAATGGTTGCGTGCGGGACTGCAGCCTGTGGGCTTGGCGGTTCAAATGCAGCGATGCAGCGGTGGCTTTCAGGAGCGGCACTGGGTAGCACCCACAACCACCAGAGGGGCAGTGATGGCCCCCCCCCAAAAAAGGGAGGGGGGAAACGAGGAGCTTATACTGAGGGCTCAAGTAGGAAATATTTGGAAATGAATATGGCAACATGTGTACAAATATGCTTCATACAAATGATGTATTGAATGTTATAAGAGCTGTAAGAGCCCCCCAATAAAATCATTGGGGGGTGGGGGGAAATGGATGTTATTTTGATGACTGAAGTACATGTTCCTGACCCAAGCCAGGGTATTTCCAGTTGCTTAACATGCATGTCAAAGTTGGACACTGAATAAGGAAGATTGAAGAAGAATAGGTTGTGTTTGAATTATGGTGCTAAAGAGTAATATTGACTGTATCATGGACGGCCAGAAGAACAAACAAATCTCTCTTGGAAGAAGTACAGCCAGAATGCTCATTAGAGGAATGAATGGTGAGACTTTGTCTCATCTACTTTGAACATGTCCTCCGGAGAGACCAATCTTTAGAGAAGGACATCACGCTGTGTAAAGTTAGAGGGCCAGTGACAAAGAGGAAAGCCCTCAGAGACAGGGATTGACACAGTGATGGCAACAAGGGGCACGAGCATAGGAATCATTGGGAGGCTGGCCCGGAGCCTGGCAGGGTTTAGTTCTGTTATACACAGGATAACCGTTATGTCAGAACAAGCTTGAGGGCACCTAGCAACAACAGTGAGTATAAACATCTTTATAATATCTTAGTACCCTTTTCAGTTTTCATGCATTTATATTTCATATTTTTTTCATGAGTAACTATTTTAAAGTAGGGAGCTATCCATTTTGATCTCTTTTTCAACTTATTATTTTGTTCCCTAGATCTCCTTCACAGTGTGGTATCAATAGTTGACACTGTCCCTTTATAATACATTTTACTACCTAAAATTCACTGTTTTCAAATCTCTGCTGGCACCTAAAGACCCTGTAAGACAAGATAGAACCACCTCATAGGCAATCCAAGGCAGAAATCTTTACAGGAGCAAATTTTTCTCCTGTGGAGTGGCTGCTGGGTTCATACTGCTGACCTTCCATTTAGCAGTTAGGTGCTAACTACTGTTCCATCAAGACTCCCTGATTGTATTATCTGGCAAGCAATTCTTCCATCTATTCCTACAAATCACTGAAGGTTGTTTCATGTATTTGATCTTATAAATAAACCTTTGATTAGTTTAAAGATGTTTAAAATTAATTTTGCTTTTGATTTAGAAATATATACTAAAAGTGTGTGCATATATATATGTGTGTGTCTGTATATATATATATTCTTTAAAGTATTAGATATTACCCAGGATCCTAGAATGTTTCCATTTATCCAACTTTATAAAAATTCTTTTAGGGAAACTTTGCAGGTTTATTCTACACTGACTGTGAGATCAGTAGATGGTTCAGCATACATATTCTCTCAGTATTAGGTGTACACTTGTCTTAGTGTCAGGATGCTTTCAAAAAAAGATACTTTGTGTTCCATAGGGATAAATTTTTTTGAGGTCAGGGCTAATAACAAATTTTTAACAAAGCTCAAGTGGACATAATCCCAAATCATCGAAGCTTTGCAGTAGTTGTATGAGAAGAACACTACCCCACATTAAAAAAAAGAAAGAGAAGTTTTTAGGTGGATCAAGTGTTTGAAGACTATCTCAAAGATGAGCAAGGCAGAGAACGCAACTCAGAAAATTTGGGGGAGTGGTTACGTATTGTGCTGCAAACCCAAAAGTCAGCGCTTTGAAACCACCAGCTGCTCTGAGAAAGACAGATGAGGCTTTCTTCTTCTGTAAAGCGTTACCATCTCAGAAACAAGGGCGGTTCTCCCATGACCTATTTTGTCTCTCTGTGAGCCAGAATGAACTTGACAGCAGTGAGTTTGGAGTGGATGGGGAACGCTTCATAAACCTTCTCAAAGCACAAAGTAAGATAGTGGGAGCTTATTAGGAAGAAGAATCAAGAAAACTGAACTGGCGAGATAAAGGTCAAGAGGCTTGTACCAAGGAATTCCCCACCACCACCACAGCAGTGCACCTGTTCATTCTGTGAAGATAGCCAGGGCTTTCGTTTGAGAAATTCACAGAGAAACCCTACTCCATTCACCCTACAACTTTAATTTCGCCCTACAACTTTAATTTTGTCCCTGATGACTTCTTTTTGTTCCCCCACTGAAGAATACTTAGAAGGAACATGATTTGAGTCCCTTGAAAATGGAAAAGCTGCCATTTCAACATGGTGCAAATTAAAAATTGCAGGATTTGGAGATGTTAGAAGATGGAAGCACCACTTTCAGAAATAGATAGACCTAGATGGAGGATATGCTGAGAAACAATAGTTTCACATTTTTTCCTTTCTTTTTAAAATTTTAACAAATCATTCCATTGGGGGCTCTTACAGGTCTCATCACAATCCACACATCCATTATATCAAGCACACTTGTACATATGTTGCCGTCATCGTTTCCAAAATATGTTCATTCTATTTACTCTCTATTTACTCCCCGCTCTCACCTCAAGGCAGTAATCTTTTTTTCTTTTTGACACTTTGGATGTATGTGTGGAGTGTGATGAGTTGTACAAGCCCCTGATAAAATAATTGTTAAAAAAGAAAAATAGCTTCACATTTTGATAAGTTTATTCACTTAGTAAAGATTTCTGTGATTTTGTGGCAATATTTTTTATTCACCTTCATTTATTAGTTTAATTTTTATGAAATTTAGAAGCTATCATTATTATTCCTATTGGAAGTGCATCTAAAAGGGCTCATGGTTATACCTCTACTAGCTTTATTGCAACAAAAGCTCTTATTTCCCTAAAGAGTATTAGAACATTGTTGTATGCAGGCTGGTGCTTATGCTTGGTGCAAAGGCCGATCCTCTTTTGCTAAAGCCTCATTTGCCCTAGTTCTCAAATAGGACTACTTCAAGGTAGCTTCTTTCTCTTTCCTTTTTACCTTTGATTTTTCCCACAAGCTGCCAAGGCAAAAAGCTGTTGAAACTTGTGTGAGATCAGTCCTGAGAGTGTAGATCTTGGACAATGAAAGAGAAAAAAAAATTTAATGGACTTTTTCCATGTTCAATTCATCTCTTCTAAACTTCCTCAAGTTTCCACCACACAAGAAAGGAGCATTCAGCCACTTTTTCCACTATGGTCCCTACGGACCTCTTAAGAGGTGGTTCAGTGGTAGAATTCTTGACTTACATGTGACAGACCCACCCAATGTACCTCAAGCGTAGCCACTACCTGTCAGTCACTGGGAATATGTGTGTTGCTATAATGATGAGCGGGTTTCAGTGGAGCTTCCAGCTGAAGATGGACTAGGAAGAAAACCCTGACAATCTATTTCTAAAAGAAAAACTCTATGAACCACAATAATCAGCACCTCTTGTTCATGGGGCCCCCATGAGCAGGCCACTGACTACAGAGTTAATGACAAGGGCTCTTGGACTTTCCAGGGACTTGCCTACTTGGGAGCATTATGGGCTCTTCAGTCATGCCACCTGATTTGAGGCATACTTCCTGTACTAAGTAGCTATTTGATACTGGGAAACTTTTATCTTTCTGACTTGAGGTTCTTAAAAAAAAAACAACCCACTATTGCGATTGAGTTGATGGTGACTCTTAGTGGCTTGAGGTTTTATTCTTTGTAAAATGACCATACCCCAAAATAAAAAATACCAGCGTGAAGAATATATAGTTCCTGCCATCAGCACTTCACAGACTAACATAAATAACTAATTTCGTGTGGTAATCCAAATAGGACAAAAGGGATGCCAGCTAAGAGAACCTAGGTTTGGAGAGAGCCTGAAGTTTGCACAGAGGGAAGGAACTGCAAACTAGGGCTTCAGAGACACAAAATAAAGTGTTGCCAGCAGAGACAGGTGCAGGGTCATTGAAGAAAAGGAAAAATCACAAAGAAATGAAAGGGAAAGTTGTGGGGGAGTTAAGAATAGTTCAGACTGACTGGAAAAGTGGTATGTTAGAGAACGAACAGCTGGAGAAGTCATCTTTTACAGGCTGTGCTGAGTGTCCATACCCAAAGAGCTGTGGGAATCAGTTGAATTATTTTAGCAAGGGATGATGGAGCCTGATTTGTATCCACGTAGACAATGGATTGACAGAGGCAGGTTGTGCCTGAGTAACCCTATGGGACAAGTTCCACTATGACCTATAAGGAGTTGCCCTGGTTGAGAATTGACTTCACAGCAATTGGCTTAGTTTGGGTTTAATGTTTCAGAGACTGTTGCAAAGGGAATAGAGAGGAAGAACTATAATCAAGACACGTTTTTGAGATAGAATGAACATGACCTGTACACTGAGCTCTCAGAGATAGGATGAAGGAGGACAGGAACATGGGAACATGACATTTTTCTCCAATGAAAGATGAATTATAATAATATCTGATTCATTTTAATCCATGGTAGAATAAAATCTTGGTCATTGAAGGTGGATGCAGAGACTGGAGTGGCACATTTGCCAGCTAAGGGATGCCCAAATAAAGCAGTCCAAGGAACAGAATTAAATATTGCATTTTTCTTTATAATTTTCACACCACTGGGCATGTAAGTTGAATAGACTTGTTAGCATGCTTCTATTCTACAGTTCATTGTGAGTAAACAATTGTGTCTTCCTGTTTCCCATTAACTGGCCGAATCCTAAGTTTTGATGGAAATTTTTAGTATGAAAAGGAGGCTGAAGATTCAGGCTGATTTCCAAATTATTTACAACTTAGGTTAAAGTTTGTTTTTCCTCAAAAGCTGTTGAAATGCATTGTTGGCAGCACACGAGGCTCAAGGCTCTCAGGATCCTCTGCTGTTCCCAAGGCCTTAAAATAAAAACATAATTTCAGCTCCAACTGCTTTTGTTTTTCGACAATTGAGGGATCTATAAAAATACTTTCATAATAGATTATTTAACGTTCAATATTAAGGATTTTTAGTATTGCATCCCTTTAATTTCTACAGAGTGTTAGCCTTGTTTTCACCCAGGACAATCTTTGACTAGACATACTCCCTGGGAAAATAAAGAGTAGTTTTTTAAAATGTATCCTTTGATTATACTTATTCAATTTGTATGCAGGGACAGTAATCTGAGAAACTGGGCTATATGAAGAGAGAAGACATCAGAATGGAGGACACTCTTTAACAATCTGTACCATCCATACCAGTGGCACAACCTCACTTGCTGAAAGGGGAGGGGATTCAAAGCACTTTACGATGAAAATCAAAGACTTCCATATGGATTACACTTCACCATAAAATTTCTCCTAGCTAGCAAGTAACATCATGAAAACTGCAGAAAAGATTTAATTTTAGTTGGATCCACAACAGTGTCCTTAAAAGTAGGAGTCAAGGAATCAAACGATTGGGAGATGAAGGAAGTGATAAACCTTCAGGGCCGTGGTGTCTTTGAAGGAGGTGGAAGGATAGGATCATAAAAGAACACAAAGGCATTTGCAATGCTATTGGTAATATTCTCACCCTTCAAAGGTGACAGGCTCACATGTATTTTTCTAAACATAAGCTATTTCATAATAAGAAATCAAATGCGTATGCTCCTCCTGAGAGATGCTCAATAAGACTTTCCACCATAAATTAATGAAGAGGCCTCAACGGGGAGTCAACGGCCAATAAAAAAACATAGGTTCAGGAATGAATTTGTGGTTTGCAGTAAATCCTAGCTTCAATGTAAGAGCAATTAATTCTTATGTCATGGCCTTGCTTGATACGTGCCTTCATGAAAGGGACACAGAAGAGATGAGTGCTATAGCAAAGAGTGGTGAAGGAATTAGATGGTGCCTGCTATCAGAAGAGCATCTAGAGTCTTACTGGCTTGTTTGCAAACAAGCAACTGTCCAAATGAGATGTCAGCAAAATCTACATGGAAGAAGCACACCAACCTATGAGCCAAGGATTGTAAATCATATAATCCAAAGTAGATGGAAGACATAGTATCAGATCCTACATTGTGACATTCTGGCTTGCAGGAGGCTATGGAAGTCTATGACACACTTGTGGGATTTACATAGGAAATAAGCTCTCAGTGATTTCCCTCAATCTATAGTTGAGAGATAGGAATAAAATGGAACCACACAGAGTATTGGAGAGATGATTCTAAAACTTTGAAATGACAAATCTCGCTTGAGTAGTTAAAATCTTGTCACTTGATCTCCTTTCCTTTTACATGTTGAGCCTGGTCTGGTTTTCAACATTTTCTGTTTTGTTTTATTTCCCTATTGGGGTATATCTCTGATGTATTTTGTCATTGCAAGTAGCCCTTTTGAATAATTGATTTTCGTTATGAAATCAGGACAAATGAAATCCACGACTAATATACCTATAGAGACAGCAAGTGAGTAAGGGCTCTTAGGGGGCACAGTGTGTCAGGGGTGGCAAATGGGAGCTGATATCAAGTTCATGAAGGAAGAAAATGTTTTGAAACATTGGGGTTGTAATTGGATGATACTGCTTGAATTGATGGAACTATGTAATGATATGCTACCTGCATTAGCTCCCAAGGAAATGATTAAAAAGAAAAATAAATCAAACTAATATTTCCTTGGGCAAATCTGCTACAAATGATCTCTTTGATGTGTAAAAAGCAAAGATGTCACTGTGAGGACTAAAATGTGCCAGACCCAAACCCTGGCATTTTCATTTGCCTCATGTGGCCGGGAAAGCTAGACATTAAATAAGGAAAACTGGGGAAGAACTGATGCATTTGTATTATGATGTGGCACAGAATATTAAATATATTATGGATTGCCAGGATAATGAATAAATCTGTCTTCGACGCACAGCCAAAATAGTCCTCAAAAGCAAAGATGGCAAGACTTTATCTCATATACTTTAAACATATCAGAAGGGGTCAATCTCTGGCGAAAGATATCATGCTTGATTAAAAGAGAGTGTCAGCAAAAGAAAGGAATATCTTCAATGAGTGGAATTGACACAGAAGCTGTGGAAATTAACCTAAAATTAGCAAAGATTGTGGGGATGGCGCATGCCAGGGCAGTGTGTCTTTTAATACACAGAATCTCTATGAGGTCAGAAGCAACTTGTTGGAGCCTAACAACAACAAGCAAAACAGTCGCACTTAAACCTCAAGGAGTCTCAAAGGGAAGTATGCTAATAAAAAATTTAAGAGATTCAGATAAATGCCAATGCCTACATTCCTGGACTGGGTGCAGTGAAGCTTAGAATTTGCTTATTTCCCATTCACTTCATATCCCAGCAGTTCTAAAGCTCCAGCCAGCCTTTCTGTGACAGATGGAGATTTCTACTCTTATAAAGAAGTTGGTCTCTGAAACCAACAGGGGCACTTCTACTCTTTCATATAGGGTTGCTATGGATCAGAATCAATAGCAGTGATTTATTTATTTTTTTGCATTTTTTGTAAGTCAGAATTGATGCGATGACAGTGGTTTTACTTTTAGGGTTTATGCATAGTATAGCGGTTAAGCAGTATTAGCGAACAGCTTAATTCTATTCTATTTCTTCTTTCAAACTATTAAAAATTGTGTAACAGGATAATCTCCATGTGGATTTAATCATTAATCAGCAACCTTTAAGCATGGTTGCCCAACTAGATATGAATTCACTTTACTTTATTCTGACCTCAATTTATCTACAAGGTTATCAAGGGGAGGGTTTATCAAGTACAGTGTAAAAGACCACATTTTAAGAAAATCATTTTATTGGGGGCTCATAGAGTTATCACAATCTATACATCAATCTCTTGTATGTCAAGCACATTTGTACATTTGTTGCCATCATCATTCTCAAAACACTTGCTTTCTACTTAAGCCCTTGGTACCAGCTCCTTATTTCCCCCCTCCCTCCCCGTTCCCCCCTCCCTCATGAACCCTTGATAATTTATAAATTATTATTATTTTATCATATCTTACACTGTCAGATGTCTCCCTTCCCCCACTTCCCTGTTGTCCATACCCCCGGGAAGAGGTTAAATGTCGGTCCTTATAAGCTGATGGTGCCCGGCTATCTAGGGTCTTAAAAGCTTGAAAGTAAAGAAGTGGCCATATAGCTCAGATACAACAAAGCTCACATCAAAGAAGCACAACAGCCTGTGCGATGACGAAGTGTCAAAGGGATCAGGTATTAGGCATCAAAGAACTAAATATTCTATCATTATAAATGAGGGGGAGTATAGATTGGGGGCCCAAAACCCATCAGTAGGTGAAACAACATCCCCTTACAAAAGGGTCACAGGGAGGAGACAAACCAGTGAAGGTACAGTGTAGCAACAATGAAATATGCAACTTTCCTCTAGTTCCTAAATGCTTCCTTCACCCCACCCCCACCATCATGATCCCAATTCTACCTTACAAATCCAACTAGACCAGGGGGTATACACTGGAGCCAGAAATAGGGGTAATTCAGGACAGAGGATCCCTTCAGGACCAGGGGTGAGAGTGGTGATGTCAAGAGGTTGGAGGGAAGGTGGAGTAGAAAGGGGGACCCTATTGCAGGGATCTACATATGACCTCCTCTTTGAGGTACAGACAGTGGGGCAGTGGGTAAGGTGACACATCAGATGACAAAATATGATGACAAAACAATGACAATTTGTAAATTGTTAAGGGTTCATGGGGGTGGGTAAATGGGAAGGGAGGGGAAATATGAGAAGCTGGTATCAGGGGGCCTAGGTAGGAGGAGGATGTTTCAAGAATGATGATGGAAACATGCGTAAATGTGATCTGTATACAATTGACCTATGTATTGATCATGATAGGAGTTATATGAGTCCCCAACAAAATGATTTATAAAAAAAATGTAGGGCCTTGTAATCAGTTCCCCCTTTCTGTCTCACCTTCCTTCCACCTTTCCGGTATCACCACTCTCACCACCGGTCCTGAAGCGATCATGTTTTGGATACCCTATGTTTCAAGTTTTTTTGGGGGGAGGGGGGACATCACTGCCCTCTGGTGGTTGTGGGAGCTACCCAGCCTTGCTCCTGGAGAGCCACTGCTGGATTTGAACCTTCAAGCCCGTGGGCCACAGTCCTGCACTCAACCACTACACCACCAGGGCTCAGCCCATGTTTCAAGTTCCTATATGTA
This sequence comes from Nesogale talazaci, assembly GCA_004026705.1. Classification (NCBI taxonomy): domain Eukaryota; kingdom Metazoa; phylum Chordata; class Mammalia; order Afrosoricida; family Tenrecidae; genus Nesogale; species Nesogale talazaci. The sequence goes on along the minus strand of PVJH01003763.1, from coordinate 26,923 downwards.
CCCGTGTATATCCTCCAGTCTATCTGGATTTGTAAGGTAAAATTGGGATCATGATAGTGGGGGTGGGGGGAAGAAAGCATTCAAGAACTAGAGGAAAGTTGCATGTTTCATCATTGCTCCCCTGCACCCTGACTGACTTGTCTCCTCCCTGCAACACTTCTGTAAGGGGAAGTTCCGTTACGTACAGATGGGCTTAGGGTTCCCAATCTGTATTCCCCCTCATTTACAATGGTAGGATATTTTGTTCTTTAATGTTTGATCTCTTTGACACTTCATGATCACACAGCCTGGTGTGCTTCTTTCATGTGGGCTGTTCTTCTGAGCCAGATGGCCGCTGTTTACCTTCAAGCTTTTAAGGCCCCAAATTCTACCTTATTTGATAGGCAGGCACCATCAGCTTTCTTCACCACATTTGTTTATGCACACATTTGAAAAGACCACATTTTATAGTGCCTAACATGTTCCCGACATGTGAGTTGAATAGCCTTTATAAAAAAAGGAAGTGATGTTAGACTAGTATCACATGTTTTTAATCAACACATGAGGTACATGTTTAAGGGTTCAGAAGACAAGTTGTTAGGTGCTCGTGAGTCAGTTTTGAGACATAGTGGCCCCTGTGTACAACAGAATGAAACAGCCCATTCCTGTACCATCCACCCATTTGCTGTGTTTGAATCCTTTGTTGCAGCAACTGTGTCCATTATTCTTGTTGAAGGTCTTCTGCTGTTTTCATTTCCCTGCTATTTTACTAAGCATGCTGTCCTTATCCAGGGGCTTGTCTACCTTGCCGACATATCTAAAGTACTTGAGACAGAGTCTCGCCAACTTGTGGCTGTTCTGCTTCTTTCAAGACCGATTTGTTTGTTCTTTTGAAAGTTCGTGGTACTTCCAGTATTCTTCACCAGCCTCATAATTCAAATGCATAGATTCTTCTGTGGTCTTCTTTGTTCAGTGTCCCAACTGTCACATGCATATGAAGCCATTGAAAATGCCATAGCTCAGTTCAGCTATGTTACATAGCACATCTTAATTACCAATGTAACATTCTTGCTTTTCAAAATTTTAAAGAAGTCTTGTGCAGCAGATTTACTTGATGTGACGTATCATATCTTTTGACTGCTACTTCCATGAGTGTTGATTGTGGATCCAAGCAAGTTGAAATCCTTGACAACCCAACCTTTTCTCCATTTATGATGCTACCCATTGGTCCAACTGTGAGGATTTGGGCCTTCTTGACACCGAATTGGAATCCACACTGAAGGCTGCAATTCTTGATCTTCATCAGCAAGTGCTTCAAGTCCTTCTCACTTTACACAAGCAAGTTGTGTCAACTACACAGCTCAGCTTGTTCATAATTCTTCCTCCATTAGTAGTGCCACGTTTTTATTCATATTTGTTCCACATGCAGATTGAATAAGTGTTGTAAGAGGATACAACCCTGATGTACACGTTTCCTGGTTTTGAATCATGCAGCATTCCTTTGCTCTGTTTGCATAACTGCCTCTTCATCTGTGTACAAGTTCCACATGAGCAAACGTAGGTGTTCTGGGATTCCCTTTCTTCTTAAGGGTATTCATAGTTTGTTATGATCCACACATTTGAACACCTTTGTGTAGTCAATAAAACACAAGTAAACATCTTTCTGTTAGTTTCTATTCTCAGCTGATAGCCACAATATCATCAGTAATGTCTCCTGATACATGTCCTCTTCTGAATTTTGTCCAAACCTTAAAAGTGCCCTTACTAAATAGACAAGAAAGTGTGCTCAAATGCTTCCACAGCTAGTTGAAACCTTTCAGTTAGTACTCCATCTGCTCCTGGAGCCTTGTTTTTGGCTAACGCTTACAGTGCAATTTGAACTTCTTCCTTCAGTACCATTAGCTTTTGCTCATATGCTACCTCCCAAAATGGTGGAATGTTGACAAGTTATTTTGTGAACCACAACTGTGTATTCTTTCCATCATCCAATATCATGCCCATAGAATCTTTCAATATTTCAACTCAAGGCTTTCATTTCTTATTGAGCTTTTTCAGTTTAAGATAGGATATGCATGTTCTTCCTTTTTTTTCCTTTCTAACTCGAGATCTTTGCACAATTCATTATGATATTTTACTTTGTCTTTTTTGAAATGACCTTTGAAATTTTCTGTTCAGCTCTCTGACTTCATCCTTTCTTCCATGTGCTGTAACTACAATTCAGAGTAAGTCTCAGAGTGTCTTCTGACATCACTTTGATATTTCTTTCAGGTTTTATTAATGACCTTTAGCTTTCTTTATGAGTGCTGTTCTTTTTATTTAAAAAAATAATTTTATCAGAGGCTCACACAACTCTTAACAAAATCCATAAAGACATCCATTGTGTCAGTCAGGCACATTTATACATTTGTTGCCCTCATCATTTTCAAAACATTTGCTTTCTACTTGAGCCCTTGGTATCAGCTCCTCATTTGCCCCTCCCTTCTCACTTCCCCTCCCCCATGAACCCTTGATAAGTTATAAATTATCATTTTTTCATATCTTACACACTGAACTCTCCCTTCATCCACTTTTCCGTTGTCCGTCCTCCAGAGAATAGATTATATGTAGATCCTTGTAATCGGTACCCCCTTCCTACCTGACCTTCCCTCCACCCTCCCAGTATCCCCATTTGTCACTGGTCCTTAAGGGATTACTTGTGCTGGATTCCCTGTGTTTCCAGTTCTTATCTGTACCATGTACACCATGTCGTCTGGGAGGATTTGTAGGATAGAATTGGGATCATGATAGTGAGGGAGTGGGAGGAGGAAGCATTTAAGAACTAGAGGAAAGCTGTAAGTTTCATCGTTGTTACACTGCACACTGACTGGTTTGTCTCCCCCCTGAGAACTTTCTGCAATAGAATGCCCAGTTGCTGACAGATGGGCTTTGGGTCCCCAATCTGCACTTTCCCTCATTCACAGTGATATGATATTTTGTTCCTTGATGCCAGATACCTGAGCCCCTCAGCACCTTGTGAACACACAGGCTGGTGTGCTTCTTCCTTGTGGGCTTGGTTGCTTCTGAAATATATGGTCTTTTAGACCCCAGATGGTATATCTTTTGCTAGCTGGACACCATCAGCTTTCTTCACATTTGCTTATGCACCCATTTGTCTTCAGTGATCTTGTCGGGAAGGTGAGCATTATGGAACGCCAGTTTAATAGAACAAACTATTCTTGCATTGAGGGAGTACTTGAGTTGAGGCCCAATAGATTTTTTACTAAATCTATAAATACGTGCACATAGATCTATTTCCTCATCCTCATATATAAATATTTACATATGTATGTGCCTTTATTTAGACTTCTATAATTGCTCTTGGCCTCCTAGTTCTTTCTTCTATTTCCACTTACTTTCCTTTTGTCCCACTATCATGCTCAGACTTCATTTGGGTTTCAGTAATTCTACCTGGTTACATTGCCCTTGGTCAAACCCTACCAGGCCTCCTACGCCCTCCTAACCACTGATTTTGGATCACTTGTTGTTCCCTTGTCCCTGGAGTTGTTAACACCTCTTCCTTTTCCCCATCTTCCCCTCTCCCAGGTCCTGCCAGAACCATAGGTCCCTTTGCTTTCTCCTCCAGATTGTTTATCCAGCCTATCTTATCTAGATAGACCTGCAGAAATAATAGCATACACACAAAAAAGATTGAGCAAAGCAAAGCAACAACAGCAACAAAAACAAATGACAAAAAAGAGAAGCCTGTAAATAGTAAAAAGGACTGTTGACCTTTAGGAATATTTTCTGGTCCAGTATGTTGAGGTGCTACACCCTGGTCCCAAAGTCCATTTTTTTTTTATTTTTATTTTTTTTAAGGCATCACTGCCCTGGTGGTGGGAGTAGGAGGCCCAGCCTTTGCTCCTGGGAGCCGGAATCGAACCTCCATCCCAGTGGGCCGCAGTCCTGCGCACAACCACGACGCCACCAGGGCTCAGCCCCCAAAGTCCATTTTTGTACTCATGATTTCCTTGCTCTGCTCCCCTTGCTGTTCTGTTATGCTCGCTTAGTATTTGCCTCAGTGTCGTAGGGTCAGGTCAGGTGCAATTCCCACACTGTGTCTCCAGTGTTCTCTCCCATAGGTCTGTGGGTTAGGGAGGGATGTTGTGTCTCATAGTGAGGCTGGCCATATGGTCTTCTCTGTGGATTGGCTTTTATGAGCAGGGACTGCGTCCTCAGGGCTTGGTGGGCCAGGATGTGCTCCACTTTTTCTTCCTCCCCCTCCATTTGCTCCCATGTGCTCTGATCAGACATGTCCCTCTCCCTGAGCTGTAGCTTCAGTGCTGTCCTCTGAAGTAAATTCTTCCAGGGGGAAGGGAGGCTGTTCATGTAGTTGGAGTTGGGGCTTGCCCCTCAGCCCTCTATACTGGTTCCCTACTTCACGTCGGTGTATTGCATTTGCATCTTGGAGCGCCGGGTTGAAGTCTGGTTCCTCTTTCCCTGTGGAGATATAAACAATATGCTCCCCTTGAGCAGGTTAGTGCCCTGTTTCCCGGCTACCCATTTGTTTTCTTCCCTCCGCCCTTCTTTTTAGTTGGCTGCAATATGTATCCCTGGATTTGGTCTGGCCCCTGCCATACTACCTGGACCTCACCCCAGGAATGTTTGTATACGGTGGCTCTTTCTCTATGTTCCTTTTGCATTTTTTTTAAGCTGACCTTATAGGACTCATGTTGTACTTGTCATTTTGTGCTTGAGTTACTTTGATTAACATAATTTCCTCCAGCTCTTCCCATGTAGTGCTGTGCTTCACACGTTCATCACTACTTTTTAGCAGTGCATAGACTCCATTGTACGTATGTACCACAGTTTTTTAATCCATTCATTTGTTGATAAAAATTTGGGTTGTTTTCAACTCCTTGCATTTGTCAACTGTGCCGCAGTGGACATTGAGGCACAGATGTCTGGCCGTAGTTTCTTGCCTCTTCTGAGTATATGCCTAGTAGGAGAATTGCTGGGTTGTCTGGTAGCACAATGTCCATCTGTTTTAGAAATCACCAGATCGATTTCCATAGTGGCTGTGCATACCTACAGGTGCACCAATAGTGGATGAGAGTCTCTGTCTCCCCAAAGCCCCTTTCTGATTTTTTTGAATTGGACTATCTTTGAGGATGTTAGGTGGTATCTCATATATGTTTAAATTTGCCTTTCTCTTATGGCTAATGGTCAGGAACATTTTCTCATGTGTTTATTCCCCATCCGATTGATGCTCTTCTTGATGTTTTCTCATAGCTCATCAGGCCTTCTGTCATTTTTGCTCAGTGAAGAAAACCTCTTTTTGAGATGTTCTTTACATTCAGGTTGGATAGACTCAAAGTTGTATTTTGACTCTTATGAACTTGTAAGCATTCGACCTGAACTTACTCCATTCATGTCCTTATGGTAGACTTTACTTTGAGAAGGTCCTATCAGTCATATTTTGAGTGCCTTCTGAGCTGAGGGGCTCCCCTTCTGGCACCATCTCTGATGGTGTTCTGCTTCTAATCATTAGGCCTTCAGTACCTTACAATATTTTGAAACTATACATCAAATTTTCAGTGGCTAATTCCTCTGCAGTGGAAGGCCAATTCTTTCTTCGTAGCTTCTTCCTATTTTGGAAGTTATGCTGAAACATGTTAGCTTTGGGTGACCCTTCTGGCATTTGAAATATCAGTGACATCGCTTTCAACATCACAGCAACACAAAGACCATTGCAGTATGACTAATTGACAGACAAGCGGTGGTCAAAAAAAGGTTCTAATGCCCAGTCGTGGGAATTTGCCTGAGGTGAACACGAACCTTCCTCTCCCAAGAAAAGAGCTCACCTCTTTACACTTGGGTCATAGCTTTTCTCTTGGGTGATTCGTGATCTGCAACACCACTGATTGTGGTGTAGACTTAGCCCTGTCTCCAAGGACATCCGTTTTTATGGGGTAGATGTCATTCATAAGAGCTTTTTCCTTTACCTTCTAGTGCTAAGAAAAGTTGATGATCCAGTAAGCAGTCACTAATCTATATTGCTGGTTAATTATGTCATAGAATAGGTACCTGCCAGATCCACCAGGTCTACTTTGATATTATTGGGCAACGTTTTAGCATAAATGGTGCCTCCAATTTCAATGGGACACAGGAAAACCAGACAATATGTCATTCAAGACAAGTCAGAGTTCCCTCCTCCCCCGCACCCCTTGCATCAATGCCCTGGTGGGAGTAGGAGGCCCAGTCTTGCTCCTGGAGAGCTGCTGATAGATTTGAACCATCAACCTTGTGGGCCACAGTCCCACCAGAGTTCCTTCCTTTTACAGGGAAATGAAGAAGTTGCTCAAATTGAACCATTATAACTCTTGTTTAATTTCTCCCAAATGTCATATAGGCACATAATTCACATACAATACAATTGAGCAATTCAATTGTTCAGTCACATCAAGGGGAGTTATACAATAACCACCACATCTATCTTAGAGCCCCCCCTCCCCAGCCCCCATGAGTATACTGCCTTGAAACTGATTTGTGCAATCCTGTTAAGTTCTATTGTTCCCTCCCGCCTTCATTATTTACTCAAATCTACTCCCTGTCATCCATTCTCCACTGAATGCCTTCTAGTACCTTGTATCAGTTAGTATAGTTAGCCTTTCATTCCTTCTGTGCATAGCAGATAGGAATCCCAGCAGAAAACAATGAAAGACAAACCACTTTAAGGTAGTAAGGATAAGGTCATATTAGTATAAAAGCAAAAATGCAAATGATGCATAAGAGGGAGTAGACCCCCATTAACCTAAAAAAGCCAGGGACAAAATTTCTCCCACGGGACAACTAAGAGATTACTTACGCCTAGTGCAAATTCAGGTCATGTCCAGAGGGAGGACAACTGACCTGGTACCAAGTTCGATCTAGCATCCTCAACCTGCCCCTGCTGTAGTATTTAACTGGCTTCCTATATAGTAGGGAAGTAAGGGTGGCTCCTCAGCTTCCTGCTCTTTGTGGAAAAGCCTAATTTGGAGGAAAAGAAACAGGAAACTATGGTAATGTCTATTCCCCTTCACCGGTGTACCCAGCTCTTTTTGGAAGCTCTCGCTGAGTACTCACCAGTGGGTTGGGGAAGACTGGGCATCCCAGACTTGGAGCCACGTTGCATATAAGCCCGCAGCTGAGGCTTCCCTCTTCCTTGAATAACTGTGATCTTGCTATATTACGTAAATCACGATTTCAATACAGCACAATGGCCATTCTGCCTCTTGGACTCCTTTCTTCTTCTCTTCTTTGACAAGAGAATTGTATTTTGCTGTAATTTATGCTCTTCAGCTTTTTAAAAAACTGCCATTACAGTTTATTCTCTCTTTTTTCCCAGGTACAGTGTTTGTTTTACCTGGAAAAACAGGTGACATAATTCTTATGAGTGAGATCTTGGAACAGGGTAGCATCTGGAGAAGGGGGAAATTACATAGGAGCTGGATATTTTGAGAGCTAGAAACAACATTCTTGCAGATGTAGGAGGGTGAGAGAAGGGGAGGAATACAGGATGGCTACCAGGTTTTAGCATCAGCCACTGGGAGGATGTTAATGCCACACTGAGATGAAGATGGCATCAAGGCTGAGAGCAGAGGAGGAAAAATCCACTCTATTTATGAAATAGTAGGATAGAGATAATTAATAGGAAAAATCCGCTCTATTTATGAAATAGTAGGATAGAGCTAATTAATTAATGATTGCATCTCACGCAATCATGAGAAGCCCTGGTGGCAAAATGGTTCCACATTGGGCTTCCAACCACAAGGTTGGCAGTTTGAAACCACCAGTCACTCTATGAGAGGAAAATAGTGCTTTCTAGTCCTGTAAAGAACTACAGTCCTAGAAATTCAGAGGCAGTTCTACTCGACCCTATGAGGGCCCATCTGCGTCAGAATCAACTCCATGGCAGTGAATAAGGTTTTCAGTGTAAGTTTTTGCACAAAGGAGTTTATAACTCAAGGAAGAGGCCTGGATGGTCATTTAAGTGTTGGCATCAGCTATGTGAAAGAGGTGAATGTGTAGACCCCGTCATGCTTTATACATGCGTGTGGTTATTATGCTGTAGGGCCCTGGCTAAACATATCCTTGGTCAAAGTAAATCCTTTCTGCAGTGAGTGCAGGCTTATGGAATTAGACCTAGAATCGTCAACAGGAATAACTCAGAGAAGGGAGTGGGCTGCTTTAACTCTCTTCCACCCCCACCCGGTGCCCCACTCCCATGCAGGCTGCTGGGTTCACTCAGGCTCTAGCACCAGTCAGGAAGTATCATCCTCCAGGCATACATCCAACACCATTAATCATGCTAATATCTATAAATAAAGCATAATAAAAAGTTCCTGTAACAGTGCATGCTAATTATTTGTAGGATCTGTCACTGAAAACAGGGTGTTTTGCCAATTTTGTCATGTCTAGGGTGAGTATCATCAATACAATTAACATTTTTGAGAAAAATGGAACAATCAACTCATTAACAGCTTCTGCGATACAGGTGGGGCAGGTTTGGGCCATTAGCGTCATTATTATAGGTGAGACTTTAGGACATTTCAGAGAAGTATTGTGATAAGGATTTCCTCTACACTTGCCAAAGCACTGCTTCCTTGCTGCTGGGCCTCACCAGGGCAGTCCGCCACTTGATTTCTTGAGGTGGCCTCCATGAGCGTTGATTGTGGAACTAATGAGGAAATCCTTGACAACGTCACCTTTTCCTCTGTTTGGTCCAGTGGTGAGCATTTGGGTTTTGTTCACATTGTTGTAATCCGTACCAAAGGCTGATCGTCTTAGCAAGTGCTGCAAGTCATTCTTTCTTTCATCAAGCAAGTTTGTGTCATCTGCATATCTCGGGTTCCTAGTAAATCTTCCTCCAATCCTGATTCTATGTTTTTCTTCATAAAAATTAACTTCTCGGGGCTGAGCCCCGGTGGCGTAGTGGTTGAGGGCGGGACTGCGGCCTACAGGGTTGGTGAATCAAACTCAGCAGCAGCTCTCCAGAAGCAAGGCTGGGCCTCCCACTCCCCCCAGGGGGCAGTGATGCCCACAAAAAAAAAATTAGCTTCTCTGATTATTTTCTCAGCATGCATAAAACTCTGGCACAACCTTTCCTGGTTTTAAACCATGCAGTATTACTTTGTTCTGTTCATACAACTGCCTCTTGATCCATGTACAGGTTCTACATGAAGACAGTGCAGTGTGCTCTAGAATATCCGTTCTTCTCAAAGCTATCTATAATTTGTTATGATCCTCAGAGTTGAATACCTTTGTATAGTCAGTCAAGCACAGCAAATATCTTTCTGGCATTCTCACATACACATGCACACAGAGGCATACATGCATATAGATGTACACACTTGTAAAAATATACACATATATACATACATGGTACACACATACTTAAATGATACATACACATACATAAATGATACATATATATAAATCTTGTATACGTAAAAAACAGTTGCCATCAAAACTCATGACTTCTGCCTGTAAGTCAGCATTGTACTGTGCTTAATAGGGTTTTCTGTGACTGATTTCTCAGAAGTGTAACTCCAGGCCTTTCTTCTGAGGCACCTCTGAGAAGACGCAAACTTCAACTTATCATTTAGTAACTAAACATATTAACCATTTGAACCACCCCAAGAGTCTCTTATGTTATGAGAAAGGAGATTTTTTTCCTTTTCTTGAAATAGTCTATATTTGTATTTTATCACCATTTATTAAATTCTTAATGTAGGAAATTTTAAAAGAGATTTCCTTTAAAAGCACTTTAAAAACATACCAAACATTTGAAAAAACTACCAAGCATTCCTCTTTGATAAATGCATCTCAATTTGCTCTTGGTTCTTTAGCCCTCATTCACATTCTGAATATATCACCCTAGTCTGAGATTTAATTACTTTTCTTTTGGCTCATGATTTAACAGTCATAATGTAAAAATTTGTGGATAGGGCACATGTGGGGAGAAAGAAAAAAGACATGCTTAACATAAAGGTAATTGGCACACCATATTTAATTATGTGTAGGGACGCTTATATATATATTTATATTCCCAACCCTACACAGCACTGACATATCGAGGGTCCTTAGCAAATATTTGCAGAAAGTATTAATGATTTGAAGCTGTATAGTCAGGAGTTAGATTACTTTTCCACTGACTTTGCCAGACGGAGTTTTTTAGGTAGGATGAGAGGAGAGAAAATGAAAGTAATACCTCTGCCCCTGTGTCCCACTCCAGCCACACACCCTCATTGCCCTGCACCCAGGTGTCTTGAGGTCAGGGCTCCTGAGGCCTGGAGAGCCTGCCCTGCCTGCGAGGTGAGGTGATTTGTACAAGATACAAGGCACGGGACGCATGAAGACACCGAGCAATCCATCTACCTTAGAGACCAAATAGATTCCCTGTGCCTCACCCTCCTGTGAGGGTGGCAGGGAGGTTGGGCAAGGTGACCTTCCAGAGCTGAATCTGTGCTTGTAAAAATAGAAGCATCCTTAGAGAATTGAGAAGGGGAGGGGAAGCTGTGGATGTTGAGGGCAAAAACCTGACTCCCGGGAGCATTGTCAGTATGAAGCTGTATTAATTAGACACACGCACCCAGCTCGATAACCTCAGGTGTCTCCCAGAAATTGAAACTAAATGAACTACACTCTACCCCACCCCACCCCCCCATTTGCTTACACTGTCCCCAGGCTAAAACAGAAAGAGAATGTGTCTTCTGACCTATTTGAATGGCTGGAAAGGGCTGGGGGTGATGCCTTCCACTGTGGAGGGAAAATGGGGTTCCTTAGAGATAGACTGAAGGAAGGTCCAGGCTGTGGCCAACTGGGAGCCCAAGGGGCCCATGGAGGAGCACCCGCAGGCTGGCATCTCTTTCCTTCTCCCTGTGAGACAGACTCTGTGGTGACACGGCGGGGGGGCAGAGGGGAGGGGCACGGCGCTCCGTGGCTAGGTGGGTCACACTTGTCCAGGTGTGGCAGATGTGTTCTCAGCTGTGCAGGCCCCTTCTGCACAGTTCCATGAGGGGCTAAGTGCTTCCAGGTCCAGTGGAGCCAGGTGCTGCTCTGCACGAATGGTGTGTGCCCGGGTGTTGTGAAGTGCTCTGGGGGCGAGAGTCGGTATACAAGAGCATACCGAGGGATGGTAGGACGTTTGAGGGGACTGTAGTCATTGGAGTAATAAAATAATAATTACTAAAGCTTACAGGGTTTATTTAAGCAGTTAATCGGTCAGCATCAGGTGGCAGGAGTTTGAAATAACCAGCTCGCACTGTAGGAGAAAGACAGGGCTTTCCTGTAAAGCGTGACAGTCTCAGAAACCCCCAGGAACAACTCTACCCCTGTTCTAGAGGCTGGCTGTGAGTTAATCTGCATGCGTGCAGGGAGACCTCTGTTTAAAATAAATAGAAAAGGCAGTGCCAATAGGGTTTAAAAGCGGGAAGTAGAGCACGAAATTCACCATTGGCTAACCGCGAGCATGATAGACTTGAATTGTGCTTCCACTCCCTCCCTCAGGTCAGCTCTTATCCGGTGGCCTGGCTAGCCTCCACTCATGCATAGCGATCCCCAGGTGTGAAAGTAATAAAGGCACTTTAATTGACCAGAAACTATTGGGGTGTTAAAGTTATCTTTTAGGAAATGGGGGGGAAAACCACATTACTTTGGCTAAATTTACATTTGTCTGCACAAGGCGAACTTTACAACTCAGTATGTGTATTGTCACACAGGGACATTTCTGTGGTCGAATGGCCATTGTACCTCCAGTCTTTCTATTTATCTGTTCTTGGATATACTCTCTCATGGAAGTAAAGGTTTAAAATCAGAAAAGAAGCGTACCAGGGTTGTATCCTTTCACCGCACTTCTTCAGTCTGCATCCCGAGCAAACAGTCCAAGAACCTGGACTATATGAAGAAGAGCATCGACCAGCGTAGAAAGAAGTCCCATTAACAACCTTCAATATGTAATGTGTAAAGCAAAGACTGGAAACACTTACTGCCAATGAGGAGCAAAGACGATCGCCTTCAGTGTGTATTACATCTCAACATAAAGAACCCTCCCAACCAGCCCAATAAACAACACCCCCCATAGAGAGAGAAAAGATTGAACTTGTCAAGGATTCCATTGGACTTGGATCTGCCGTACTGCCCATAGACACAGCAGCCAAGGAATCAAAGCAAGTGTCGCACTGGGAAGACCTGCGGCAAGACCTCCTTAGCATGTCTCACAAAAAGGAGATGTGTCACTTTGACGACTGCGGTAGCCCTGACTCAAGCTGTTCATAATTGCCTCATGCATACAAAAGCTAGACAATGAATAGGGAAGGGGGGAGAAGAAGTAATACATTTGAATAATGGTGTTGGCAAGGATGATTGAATATACTAAGAACTGCCTAAGATCATAAGCTCAGGGAATTCTTAGGCTCACTGCAATAGAGAAAGGTACACGTGCAGGTGATCTGAAAGTCGACATATGGGACTTAATAAGAGTAAAACATTTGTGCACCTGGAGAGACTTCACCAAGAGGGTAACAAGGCAACCCACAGACTGGGAAAGGGTTTTTAATCAGGACACATCAGGCAAAGGGCTTATTACTAAAATCTACCACACCCTCATGGCTGCAAAAAGAGGAAAACCATTAACCCCCTAATGAAGTGGGCAAAAGAGCTGAAAAAAAAATTCACCAGAGAGCAGGCCCTTATGTCCAACGAACACATGAGAAAGTGCTCCCATTCATTAGCCATGAGAGAAATGCAAATTAAAACAGCTATGAGATACCATCTAACACTGGTGGGGTTACCCAAATCAGAAAATCAGAAAGCAACCAATGTTGGAGGGGATGTGGTGAAATAGGACACCTCCTCCACTGCTGGTGGTCATGTAGATATGTACAGCCACTGTGGAACATGGAAATTAAACTACCTTATGACCAGTCACCTGTGCTCCAAAGTTGCTTTTTTTCCCCCAAGTTGAAAATCACAATCACAAAGAGTTGAAAATAATCTAAATTTCCATTGATAATTGAGCGGATTAGTAAACTCTGGCATATACACACAATGGAGCACTATGCAGCACTAAAAAGCAGGGATGATCACACAAAACATGGCGTTTTGAGGGGCTGAGCCACGGTGGTGTAGTGGTTGAGTGCAGGACTGCAGCCCACTGGCTTGGCAGTTCAAATCCAGCAGCAGCTCTCCAGCAACAAGGCTGGGTAGCTCCCACGACCACCAGAGGGCAGTGATGCCCCCCCAAAACAAACAAACAAACAAAAATGTCGTTTTGTGGGAAGAGTTGGAAGGAATTAGGTTAAGTGAGGTAAGCCAATCTCAAAAGGACAAGTATAACATGAGTCCCCTGGGGTTCAATCAGCATAAACAGGAATAGAAGAAAAGATACTTATCTCACAATATACAGGTGGAAGCATAGGCAGTCGGGGGAGGTCAGACCAAACCCAAGGAGGTCAGACCAAACCCAGGGAGGTACATGTGAATCCAACATAAAGAAGGGGAAAGGGGGAGGAAGAATGCAGGTGGGGAGAAACTGAGATGATGACGTAACAGGGCACTAACTCACCCAGGGGGAGAGTATTGGTTGTGTCTCCACAGAATTGGAGTGTGCAGACAGACCTGTCACACCACAACACACGACACCAAGAGGGCAACATAACATGGGGAGGGATCTATGAAAAGACTGAACTATGGGGCTAGCCAGAACCAGCCTAACCCCCACCTTAGAAGTGTGTGCCACAGAGAATGACACTAGACCTTCTGGTGGGGAAAAGATACAACCTACCATACCCAGAGGGAAGCAAACCAAGAGGGGAAAAGAGAAAGGGGCAGTCAGCATAGACTCCTTATGGGCACACCTAACCCAGAGGATGAGGTCCCTGCATGGAGCTGCTAAGGCACAGAGAGGCCTGTGGGACTGCCAACAGCTCAAGACATGTTTTCCCCTACCTGGAGCATAGGGAGACAGAGGACAATAATGGGGACCCAGCGGGGAGACAGTGGGGAAATGGAACATAACAGATCAGCAACATGAGTAAAGCTGAGCCACAGAGCCTCTGAGGAGCCCCAAGAATGGACCTTGTATGAGGAGGGGCAGCCCCTGATCTTCCTTAGGACCAGGGAGAGAATCCCAAGGGGACCAGCAAACAGAACTGGATCTATGTACAGTCTTTGTTTTTTGTTTTTTTCCTTCCTTCCTTCCTTTTTTCCTTCTCATATTTTTCTCTTTCCTTTTCTTTCTTCAACCATATGTTTTCTTATTGTTCAGATCAGGACATGGATGATTTGCCTAATTATATGGGTTGGACCATGGAAGGGAAGTCCTGGGAGAAGGCAAGGGGTCATTGGCCCAGGAAGGTAGAACGGGAAGGAGGAGGTGGGGAGAAAGGTGTGGTGAGCAGATGATGCCATGAGCAAGGGAACAAGTAGGGAAGCAGAACCAGCATCTCGGAGAGAGTAGAGATCCTGTGAGTACTAGAGCAACACCAAGCTAGTAGAAAGGGAGCACTAAGAAGAGGAAGAAAGGGGAAAGTGATGGCTGGGCAGGAAGGGGCAAAAGGAAACAGGCAAACTCTAGGAAACAAAGGTGTCGATGGGGAGATTAACAGAGCTGTGTACTCAGGCAAATACATTCATCCATAACAGTAGTGGTATGGGCCTACATACATATATTTTTAAGGCCATACACTGAAACAGCAGATGGATCTTGGGTCTTGGCCCGTACCTTCCCTCAATACAAGAACACTTTGTTCTAACAAATTGACATTCTGTCGTTTCCACCCCCCACTCCCTTTACATGATTGGTGAAGACAAAAGGGGTACATAAGACAGAGGATGGTGCCCAGCTATTAAAAGATATAGTGTCTAGGGTCTTAAAGGCTTGAAGTTAAACAAGAGGCCATCCAACAATGAAGCAACAAGCCCATATGGGAGAAGCACACCAGCCAGTGCAGTCCTGAGGTGTTATCAGGACTGGGCAACAGGCATCAGAAGATTCACAACAAACAGTAAACAAACAAACAAAAATGTATTTGTAAGAATGGTGGGGGGTTGAAGCGAAGACCCAAAACCCATCTATGGACAATGGAAAACCCCCCCATAGAGGGGTCACAGGGAGAGGATGAGTCTATCATGGTGTAGTAGAGCACTAATGGATCACACAATATACCTCTGATCTCTGAAGGCCTCCTTACCTCCTGTAGCATGACCCCAGTGCCACTCCTCAATCTAGACTAGATGGAAGCATGTACATAGGTATGGGCAAGAGGTAAAGCTCACAACACATGGAATCCAGGAACAAAAATGAGACTAGAGATAACAAAAAGGTTAGGGGGAAAGGGACACTGATCACAATGAATGGCACAAAATCACACACCTCCATCCAGGGAAAAGAACAACAGAAACCAGAGGGGAAAGGAGACAGTGGTTGGTGTGAGATTTGAAAATAATTAACAATCTACAATCTATCAAGGGGCCATGAGGGGTGGGAGGCAGGGAGGTGGGAGGGCGAAAAGAAGCACTGATCCCAATGTCTCAATGGAAAGCAAATATCTAGAAAAAAAACAATGGAATTTGTGTATGAATAGTTCAGATACAATTGATGTATG
This sequence comes from Nesogale talazaci, assembly GCA_004026705.1. Lineage (NCBI taxonomy): Eukaryota > Metazoa > Chordata > Mammalia > Afrosoricida > Tenrecidae > Nesogale > Nesogale talazaci. The sequence goes on along the minus strand of PVJH01003763.1, from coordinate 11,321 downwards.
CATTGTAACAAGAGTTGTAAGAGTCCCTAATAAAATGATTATTAAAAAAAAATAAGAATGAGCAAACCTGTCTTGGAAGAGTACAACCTGAATATTCCTTAGAATTAAAAAGGAGGCTGTTGAGATGTTGTCTTGTGTACTTTGGCCATGTTTGAGGTGGGAACAGTTCCTGGAGGACAAAGTAGAGAGAAGGGGGTCAGTGAAACAGAGAAGGACCCTCGCTGAAGTGGACTGACCCTGTGACACAGCAGTGGGCTGGAACACAGCCACAGCCAGGAGGAGGAGGCAGTGTTTCATGGTTGTGTCATACCTGGGTTCATGCTGAGTCCACCCACTCAATGACACTAACTGGCAAGTCACTTGTGTGAGTTTTCCCATGGCCTCAGAGGATTCTGTCTCACTGGTCCTCAGTTTCCTTCTTTATCAAGAACCCTGTGTGGAGGCTCTTTGTGGGGACATAAACATACTGAGGTCTGTATAAGGTGCCATGGTGGACTTTGCGGACCTGTTTGGGAACTGTGGTGGAGGTTCAGTTAGAACACTTTGAGCTGGGGGAAAGGTTTCTGTAACAGCTGCTGGGTGAGATTTGAGGTCAACTTCTAGGGTTGCACTGACCAACATGACAAGCCCGTGTGTTCCAGGGGAGGGGAGTGCCCCCTGGGGTTTTCTTGATGGAAGCAGGATGGTTTCACAGAGCTGCTGACTGAAATCAAACCAACAACCTTTAGGTTCACATCGCACTACAGACTGCTTGCAACATGCAGACACCTGGTGTATGGGAGTTGGTCTGGATCTCTGTAAAAGGCTGGCCACCACATGAGCCTGTCTGTTTGAAGATTGGGAGTGGCCTGTATATAGCTTCATCCTAGAGGCTGGATGTGGGGTGTATGCAAGGGTCTGAGTGGATTCCCATGAGGGATTTTATGGGGGATATTAAGGCTATGGGGTGGGTCCTCTGCACTGGGATTTTGATCTGGGTGAAGTGGGAAGACGTTCACAAGGCTGCATGAATAGTGGCAGAAGCCCAGGTCTCATCTGCAGCTTTGCCATTTAAAGATAGACTGAGCTTCCTTAAGGTGACAGAACAAAACAAAGCACAAATAAAAACTTACTGCCATTGAGTTAGGTCTGACCCAGGAACTCTTATCAGACAGAGTCGAACTGCCCATGGAGTTTCCAGGCCTGTGAATGAGGAACAGATGGCCTCCTCTTTCTCCCCCGGGATGACTGGTGTGTTGGAACCGCCGGCCTCTCAGTTAGCAGCTGAGCAGTAGCCACTGTGCCAGCAGCATTCCTTTTCTAGGAAAATGCAGGGCTTCATTCTTTTGACTCTGGGGATTCACAAGAGGAGTAGGGGGTGCAGGGTGGTCTCCGTAGTGCTACCCTGCGGCTGATCCTCGTGCACACCAGGCTGAAGGCACTCTCTAACATTTCCATCTGGCTTCCTCCACAGGACAATGTGGATCTCGGAGAGTTGATGTTCTCTCTCTGCTACCTTCCTACAGCGGGCAGGCTGACTATTACCATCATAAAAGCAAGGAACCTGAAGGCCATGGACATAACTGGAGCATCAGGTGAGGGTCTCCAATCCAATCTTCCTCAGGAGAGCTCTAGGAGCATAGTGGGTTACTTGCTTAGTAGATAACTACAGAGTCAGTACTTTGAATCCACCAGTCGCTCTTTGGGACAAAGGTGAGACTTCCTGCTCCTGAAGGATTTAAAACTTTAGAGAGCAGTTCTCCAGAGTCTCTGTGAGTTGAGACTGATGGCAATAAGGATTGAGGCATCTGATTCTGAACCTCATGGCGTGTCTGGTATAATAGAAAAGTGCTTTGTTCTCTGGAATCAAATCTCGACATTCCTCCCAGCCCTATCACCTGATACCTGTGTGACTTTGGCAAATTACTTAACCTCTCTGGTCTTCTGATTCCCCATCTGTGAGATGAGAATAATAATAGTATCTGGCTCACTGGGTTGTTGTAAGATTAATAAAGCCAGTAAGAAGAGTTGTTTGGCAGTGCTAAATGCTACCTAACTTTAGCTATCATGGATATTGTTATTCTCTCATAGGTGCTCTCCTGGTAAAATCAGAACTATGCGCTAGACCTACAGTTTTGTACATGCTAATATCCCTTATCTCATGAAGTCTTCCCTCAGTTAGAAGCAGTTACCTTCCCAGTCTGATTGAAGATTGAAAGCAATGTACAGTTAAGTCCTAAGTTCTAACAAAACTTTACTGCCCATGCCCTGGCCCAACGTACACACACAAGAAATGCCCTAACTTTGCATTCTCAACCTCTATAAACCACCTGGAGGGTGAGGTAGGGTTTAGCACTAGAACCCCTTAGACACATAGTTGAGTTAAGGCAAAAGATTTGATTCATCTTGCTGACATCAGATACAGGAGATGGATGTCTGCAGACTCACAGACGGGGCGATCTGGGCTTGATAGAGGATTTTGTGGTCAGAGAGGCTTTAGGGTGTCACCAGAGTGGACACCGTTTTGCACCCATTGGGCTTCTCTGAGTGGTAGAGGGGTAGTTGGGTTTGTTCCGTATCCTTGAGCAAAGCAGATGTTTGACTTCCATACAGGACCACAGACGCACTGTATCTCACTTTCTGCACGCTAGACGTGCGTGACCCCCTCGGTCCTCTGGTTCTCCCTCCTGAGCAGTGGTGTTGGAGTCGGGGCAGGACACGGATAGACAGGTGAAGAGAAATCTCCACTGAGCAGGAGGATAGTCAGATCAGCAGAGCCCGCCGGGAGCACCGTCCACACGGCAGCATCCCCTGGGACCAAGCCTGTGCCCTCTCCTTCCTTGCTGTGCCGCTCTGTGTTCTCGCTTGCACTCTGACTGGCAGTAGAACTCGGGTCTGAAGCTACCCTAATTTACGCTCTAGTATCCTCCAGTCCTCAAAGAATCACATGTGCCCCTTTCCTAAAGGCCTCATTGGGCGGCATGAGATTTCCTGGAGGGGTCCGAGCTGGGGTCCTGCCGCCTGTTGGAAGTGCCTGTCTGCTCCGTCCTACTGCAGTCAGACAGGTTTTGATTTCTAGCGGCTCGGTTTTCTGATTCAGCAGCAGATGTTTTCACACTGTTTTTAAATGCCATACTTTCAGAGTAGATACTGGCCTGTGCTTTATCTTGAATGAATGAATGAATGAATACTCTTCTTCTCTAGTCACTGCCCAGACATCATCTTAATAGAAAAACCCTCCAACTCCAGTCCACGGGCAGATAAAGGGATGCGCCTTCTCATGTTGTCATTTTTCTGTGCTGTGGAGTTGATTCCGACTCTGACAGCGTAGACCCACCCACAGGGTTTCCGAGGCTGAACTTGTTGAAGCAGATGGTGACATCTTTTGCCCGAGGAGGGGCTAGTGAGCTTGAACCTCGGACCTTTCAGAGAGTGGCCGAGCTCTTAGTCACTGTGTTACTGGGACAGCTCTGTAGAATTCAGCGTCCAGGCTTCAATCGACACTCTTCTCACTGGTACCCCTCCAGATCCCTACGTGAAAGTCTCACTGATGTGTGACGGCAGGCGGCTGAAGAAGAGGAAAACGTCCACCAAGAGAAACACGCTGAATCCTGTTTACAATGAAGCCATAGTCTTTGACGTCCCTCCTGAGAACATTGACCAAATCCATCTGTCCATAGCTGTCATGGACTACGACCGGTGAGATTCCTGCAAGTCAGCTGGGGCAGGGCGGGCAGGGCAGAGGGGTATGCAATCCATAGCTTCCTAACTGACGTCTAATGAGGACTATGTCAAAAGTACATTTCCAAGACGTCACTGTACTCTGGACCCTGCTGCAGAGTCAGACTATCCAAGTACCTCTTTATTCATACGTTCTTTCCTTCCCCATTTTTCTTTCTTTCTTCTCCGTCGCCTTGTGACCTCACACCCCCACCGTTCACTCTCTGCACACCTCCCAGAACCCCAGCCTGACCTGTGGCCCTACAGGTCTTATCTTCTTCTCCCAGTCAATCCTGCCTCTCCTCCCTTGGAAAGATTCCACTCAAAACAGCAGAATGATTACTTTAGCTCAACCATCAACATTTTTAAATTCATAACTCCTGCCTAAGTGTTTAATAAAGATCATTTCCATCCACTTAAGTCTGAAAGCAAACACAGAAATGTTCTCTTGAAAATGCTGGAATCAGTATGGATGGCAGGGTGCATTAAAATGTATAAGATGCCCGACTTTTTAATTAATACAGCACAGAAAAGATATTTATAGCCCGCATTGTAGCCAATTGTGTATTTAAAGGATAGATTTGAAAAACAGTCGTTTTAATATGCAGCAGAAGTACCAACAGGGAATTATACATGTTAAACCAGTCATTAGACTGAAATGCAAAGTCTGTTTTTAATTGGAATCCTCCCACGTGGTCTGGGCACAAAAATGAAAAATCATTCTGGCTTCTAATATGATTTTACAAATGCTATTTTTAGCTTTAAAAAAACTGCACCCTGGGAAACATGGCCGTTAAGGCAGCTTCAGTTCCCCAATCACTCTCCCCAGCAAATGTCTGGGTAAAACGTGACCATCTTTCAGCCCAAGGAGTTTGTGGCTTGACTCAGCTGTCCATGGGGGTGACAGCCCACGCTAGTCAGTAGACTTTGTCCTGCCTCCTCCAACTCGCACGCTCCATCTCGAATGCCAGGCCACAAGAGGGGACATCGCCCACCAACCGTGAAAGACTACGCCAGCATTGTGCAAGCTCTTGCCAAGTTTTCCTCATCGCCAAATCTGATTATGTGAGCTCTGTTTCAGTCTAATTCTCAGTGAACTCATGAATCTAGCCTGGAAAAATCCATGGCAGAATTCATGGGGCTTCTGCATGTAAGGGATTTTAATGAGCAGAATGAAATGTTCTTCAAACTCCCTCCCCACACAGAAATTGAAGGAGAATAAAATCACTCATGTACACAGGAAGGAGAAAGGGAAGGAAGGAAAACTGAGCCTGTGAGTTTGGATTCCAAAGAGTAAAAAGATAATCCCGATCATGCCAATTATGTGATCTTCTAGTAAAAGATTGACAAAAACAATTGGCCAAGGGAAAGTTCCACGCAGAAAAATTTCAGAATATTAGCTCCTTAGGATAAAAACTCTTGAACAATTAGAAGATTGAATTAAAGAAACTAACCTAGGCTTAGAAAGAAGGAGGGGGAAAACGAGCTCACCACCAAACTCTTTCAGATGGCCCCCTGTCCATTACATGGGACTTGAAGACCCAGTGGTCAACCTAGTTCTAGAACGGCAAACAGAATCTTCATTTGCATCACAAGGTCCATTGCTGAAGGGATCTCTGGAAACAGTTTTATGAAAGTCAGGCTCTATGAGAACCTAACCCTGTTCTTTTCTTGAACCCCATGCACAATATTGATTTGATTAGCCTGTTGTTAAGTTAAGGAATGAAAAAGGCACCCCTCCCTAATTCTTCTCTCAGTTTAATTGAATGATTGTTATGCTGACATACCACAATTTGAAGAAAAACCTATTGTGGGCCATTTTCACAGTGTAGGTCACAATGAGATCATCGGCGTGTGTCAAGTAGGCAACGAGGCTGAGAGGCTGGGCAGAGACCATTGGAGTGAAATGCTGTCATATCCTCGCAAGCCCATCGCACACTGGCACTCTTTGATGGAGGTAAGACCCTAATCCTGTCGTGCCCCATATCGAAGAAAAATAGATGATTCACTGTTGAAATCCAGGAGCCACCAAGTCTGTATATGCTTTGTGATCTACAGTATTAGAATGAGTTTCCTAGCTGTGTTTCTTGGGGCACTGGGAGACTTACATTCAATCTGAGGTTGAGTCTTGTGCTCACTGACAGCATGGTAGCTTTGAACATTAATCAAGCATCCCTCCCTCACTTTGCTTGTCTTTTAAAACTGGGTGTCACCGATCCACTACCCCACCAGGGGCTGGGAGCGCACAACAGAAACTGTGGGGGAAAGGGGACAGCGGTTGATGTAAGATATGAAAATAATAACAATTTATAATTTTTCAAGGGGTCATGTGGGTAGGAGGAGGCTCAAATAGAAAGTAAATGTTTAGAAAATAATGATGTCAACATATGTACAAATAGACTCTGTACAATGGATGTACGGATTGTTCTCAGCGCTGTAAAAACCCCCAATAAAATGATCTATGTATTTAAAAACAAAAAACAAAATCTGTGTTGTGCCAGGGGTCTATGACTGGGCTTAGAAGCCATCTGCTGGTTCCAGGCAAGTGTTGAGAATCAAATAGTGATTTACACTTGATGTCGGAAAGAAGTCTGGGCTGGGAGAAGGGAAATCTGGCTGCAGCACTCATCTGAATCTGCACGGGTTAGGTAGAATCAGGTTCAGCTTTGTGTGATAGAACAGACAGGACACATCACACATAGGAGGGAAATCTCTCTTATGTGAGAAACTAAGTAGAGCATGGCTCCCAGAGGAGTTCAAGCAGCTCCCTGCTCAGCGGGGCCCTGTGTGACAGCCCCAGTGCTGTGTCCCTCCTGGGACACTCTTTTTGTGGGATGACCATCAGCCCAACTGGAAACCGGGGATCTGTGACCAAGAGAAAAGCGGAGCGTTCCAGCAACAGCTGGCCATCTCCGTGCCACTCACACCCTCCGTCATTCCCTCTCGTCTCATCATGTACTTCTTACTCATTCCCTCCCTCTCCCTGACCCCCCTATTCATTTACCAACTCACTCTCTTGACAATAAATTGCGTTGACTAAGGAACATACGCTAAGGGTCAGATGTCACATGAGGCACAGAAAATGCAGATGTGAATAAAAACAGGCCCTTTTCTGAAGGAGCTATAGACAGCAAGAGAAAAAAGTGGTGGTGCGTAAAGTCACTGTTACAGGGTACAATCATAAGACGTAGCCTGTATATGAAATGCTACATGAACACAGAGGAAGGCGGTGTCAGCTGTGCTTAGAGAAGGTTATCCAAGCAGCACTTCTTCTTTCAGTAAATAAAGAAAGCTTAGCCCCTGGGAATTAGAATGCCAAAGCATAGGTGCCCCCTGTACATAGAGGAAGCATGAATTCCAAGTGGAGATGCCCCCTAGTCTCGTAATACAGATAGCTCTGTTACTAGAAGGTCATTGTAAGAGGCCAAGACCAAGAGGCCACGCCCCAGATACCCCAGATTCCTCTGCACAGATACCCAGGCAAGACAAAGGGGAAACTATAAACAGGGCAAGAAGCCCCAGGACAGATCTGAAGACAGATGGACAGCCTCTTTGGTTGGAGATGGTGCCAGAGGCCTAAAGCTTATAGATTCACTGTATACAGCAGGTGCTCTGGGTATAGTGAAGGAGAGCCTATTGTTAGCTTCCATTGTCATGGTCCCAACTCCCAGCAACCCTGTGGACCACAGAATGGATGAAATTCTGACCAAGCCCATGCTAGCCTCACAAGTGTTTGGTTGCAGCCACTGTGTCAATCCCTTTCCTCAAAGATCTTCTTCACGGTGTCTTCCCCATACTAAGCATGATGTCCTTTTTCATGGAATACTCTCTGCTGACAACAGGTCCAAAGTGCATGAGACTTACCATTCTTGCTTCTAAGGAGGATTCTGGATGTACTTCTTCTAAGACAGATTAGTTTGTTCTTTGGGCCGCCACGCTAGTCTTCATCTAAGGATCCCTAATTTACAAGCCCCTAAGGACATCTTTATCCTTAGGTCATAGAAGCTAACATTCTTCTCTTCCCCTTTCCCCCCACCACCCCTGGCTTAAAAGTAATCCCTTAGGGGAACACACAGGGCCTGTGAACCTCCAAAGAAATAACAGCTTACTAAACTAGATCCAATTTCAGAGACTGTTGACTGTTCAGTCTCTCAAAGGAGTCTGTCCAAGACTCATTACATTGCCTAGACCCTAAAAGGGGCCAGACAACTGAAATGGACATTTTGCACACTCATAAGTGATTGCTAATACTTAGTTGTGGTGGTATTGGTTCTCTATGCTGTTCTTTGACAGGAAATGGGAGAGGTGGAAGTGTGGTGTGGCGATGATAGGTGAGCTTGGGGTTGGTGTACATATACGTTGGCAGGAAATAACCACCATGCCTATTCCTGAATGACAGCACATGTGCGTCTCAGACACAGGAAGAGCAGAAAGCAGGCCTTGGTACTTCCTTTCACAACTATAAGACTTTGGTCACCTGGGAGATATTCCTGAAATCCTGAGCACATGGCTTTTTGCAGATTTGCGCTAAACAACCTCATCAGTGAGAAATCTTCTATCAGGTTAAAACCAGGAAGCATTTTTAGGGTCCTTTTGTTACAGCAGCTACAATTAACTTCTGCGAATACTGTATCCATTTCTCAACTGTTGCAATAAAACTCAAGAACTAAAACTATCCGCATCCTTTATAAGAGGTTGACCAAGGGCAGGGCAGCCTTTTTCTGTGACTCTCTGTTTCTCTGAAGTATCTGCCCAGGATTCCAGCTCCAGCCTGAGAGAGGAAGTGCTTCTCTCCCTTTTAAAAATATATTTTCCACTGGCAGAATTGGGGCAATGGAACCAGAGGAGATTAAACATCATCTTTTGGAGAGGTCAGCGGCACTTTGCTAACAGCTGTAAGGAGAGAGGTGGCAGTTGACAGCCGGTGGAAGCACTCACTTTGGAATTGGTTCCACATAGATTCAGAGCTCCATCCTGGCTCCTGGGCGGGGTTGCTTAGTTTAGTTTCTGTTGGGTGGCCCAACTATGCCACCTTCCTGGTCTTTCATATGTTTGAGCCTGGGTAGCTGCTGACCGACTGTTTTTTATCTTTCTGAATCTGTTTCCTCTTCTCTAAAGTAGTCCAGGACTCAGCTTCTAACCAAAAAATTGGCCATGTGAACCACACCGCAACTTTGTGGGGGAAAGACTTGACAGTCAGCTCCGTAAAGATTACAGCCTAATGTATCAAGGTCTAAATACAAGCATGTTCATATTTATGTCTGATGACGAGGAAATAGATCTTGTGTATATATTTATTGGTTTAGTATTAAGGGAGCAGATGGACATTGTATTCCCTCAATGCAAGAACACTTGCATTCCTTGATGCTCACCTTTCCAGCACAATCACTGAACATAAAATGGGTGCATAAGCAAATGTGGTGAAGAAAGCTGATGGTGCCTGGCTATCAAAAGATATAGCCTCAGGGGTCTTAAAGGCCATTTAGCTGACAAGCAACCAAGCCCATGGAAGAAGCAACCAGCCTGTGTGATCACACGGTGTCAATAGGAACTAGTATAAGGCATCATAGAACAAAAAATCATATCATTGTGAATGAAGAGGAGTGTGACATTGGGACCAAAAGCCTATCTGTAGGCAACTGGACATCCCCTTACAGAAGGGCAGTGGAGAGGGGACAAGCCAGTCTGGGTGCAGTATAGTAACAATGACATATACTACTTTCCTTTAAATCTTAAATGCTTTCTGTACTCCCCCCCCTCACTGTCATGACCTCAATTCTACCTTACATATCTGGCTAGATCAGAGTATGTACATTGGATGTACAGATAAGATGCACAGATAAAGCTGGAAATATGGGGAATCCAGGACAGAGAAACCCCTCAGGACCAATTATGAGAATAGTGACACCATGAGGTGAAGGGGAAGAAAGAGGGGACATATCACAATGATCTACATATAACCTCCTCCCTGAGGGATGGACAACAGGAAAGTGGGTAAAGGAAGACATAAAAAATAATACTTTAGGGCTGAGCCCCGGTGGTGTAATGGTTGTGCACAGGACTGCGGCCCACTGGATTGGAGGTTCAAATCCAGCAGCAAGGCTGGGCCTCCTACTCCCACCACCGGAGGGCAGTGATGTACCCCCCCAAAAAATACTAATACTTTATAAATTACCAAGCATCCTTGAGGGAGAGAGGGTGGGGGAGAGAGGAGAAAAAAAATGAGATTCTGATACCAAGGACTCAAGTAGAAAGAAAATGTTTTGAGAATGACGATGGCAGCAAATGTACAAGTGTGCTTGACACAATGGATGGGTGTATAGATTGTGATAAGAGTTGTACAAGTCTCCGATAAAATGATTGGAAAAAGAAAAAGATTTTAGCCTGACACACTTCGAAGCAGACTTACTCTATCTCCAAGGGTGGCTAGGCGTCAAGAATTGACTTGACACCAAAAAGCCAGCGGGAAAGTGGCCCTGACAGTGTCTGTGCTGCCACAGTGGTTTTGAGGATTCCATGCGATCTGCTCTATAAAGCTGTGAAACGCAGCATGCTTGTTTATGATAATTAGGATGCAGAGTCCAGATTCTGCAGCACTGCTCTCCGTCCTCCTGAGACAAGGAAATCTAAGCCACTGTTTTTGTCATGTGGGATGAAAGAAAGGCTGAGAACGCTGCCACTCCTCACTTACCCATCCTCTCAGATTGAGGGGAGAGATCATTCGACTCTTGGCGCATATGCTTATATTTCACTTCTGTACCCCCTCTTCTTTGTGTTGGATGTAAGGATCAATTGTGGTTACCCTGTGTAAGAACCTATCATGTTCCTGTTTTAAAACAAACCCCCCCCCAAAAAAAAAAAACAATGAAATCCCACTCCTCGTAAATTGTGTGGACAAGCACCTGTGAATGAGGACAGGGAGAGATTTAGCATGAAAGGATACTGGCAGGTGCCTTTCACCTGGGGACTGAGGAACCAGGTTGAGGCTGAGCCCTGTGTCCCACAGAGGGCTGACAGCCTGTTTGGGACCGCATCCACTATCCCCTGACCTTGCTAGTGTGGGTGGCAGATGGAGTCTTCAAAGCCAATGAGTTCAAAAATCTGTTCCTCTCTCAGGGATTCTGGACAGCTTCCCTGCACACTCAAAGGTCAGCCAACACCATTCCTTTTACTCTCTGTGATGGCCAAAAACTTGTCAAGCTATGTATGTAAACTCCTGCAGAGTAGGATGCCTGTGATTTGGGGCTTGGGCCATCCTCTTCATTCGGCCTCAGGGCACAGTGAACTCTCTGTGGGCTCCCTTAGCATGGCACCCTGCTTGTATAATCATGAGAAGATGCGGTTGGCCTAGCCATAATCCCCAAATCTTTCCCTCTCTTCTGGACAGGAAACTGACCTGTATCATGAGACTCAGGAGAATAGTGGGAAATGGTTGAAAGTTCTTATTACTTTCTTGTGTAGTGCTCCTTGACCTCTGTATTAACAAGAAGTTACCATGGTTTGATGGGAAAAACAGATACCATTTAGCTAGATTGAACAAAGTGTAGTTTTCTTTTTTGGAGGGGTGGGGCATCACTGCCCTCTGGTAGGAGTGGGAGGCCTAGCCTTGCTCCTGGAGAGCT